>PVIY010001654.1:0-144981 GCA_004026745.1 Myrmecophaga tridactyla
GCCCATATCAATAAATTCAGCCTGATCCAGCGTTATATTCCTCCCACCATTATCCCACACCCTTAAAATCCATTGCCACACATATTCCCCTGATTTCTGTCTATATAAATTGGAAAACTCTCACAGTTCTTTTGGAGTATCACAGTTCTTTTGGAGTATAATGTACCTCCTTATATATGATACTTTAGGGGCCTGTTGGGAAAGGTCCCTAGTTATAGATCTGGAAGAAATGAGGAGTGGGTCATGAAAAGAATTAGAAGTATCTTCCAAGCCATTTGCTTCAGGGCATTCATTTGCAGTTTCATCTGGTGAAACAGGATTAATCACTCTAGGGCTAATTCCTTCAGGTGGAGGTTGAGTGGTCAACTCCTGAAGGCAGACTGGAGGTGGGGTGGCTATGTCCTCAGGGAAGACTATTACAGGGTTATCTAGAGAAGACTCAGCATGACCTAGAGTTTCAACCTCTCCACTGACATCATTATCAATCCATGTGTCACCATCCCATTTTTCAGGGTACCACTCCTTTCCATTCAATGCCCTCACTTTAACAGCAGACACCATGCAAGATTGAGATTTCAGTTTATGTTGTAGGGTTGCTACTCTAACAATAAGTTTCTGAGTCTGTTTTTCAGAGATCTCAAGTCTATGGCTACAGGAAATAAGATTTTCCTTCAGGACACTCACAGAACCGTCTACATCTGTCAGATGGCACTTAAACTCTCGTTGGAAACCTTAAGCCTATCCCTTTCACTCATTAATGTATACAGTGTATCTAACAATAACCAGACAACATCTTTATACTTACATATATTTCCACAAAACTCTGTAAAGGTGTCAAAATCATTACCCCCCAGAGCCTGGCTTTGTACAAGTGAAGCATTAGAAGAATCAAATGGTGATATTTTGACTATCTCTTTTGTCAACTCACTCCATGGATTGGGAATGTCATTCTGATTATGGGATTCAGAGTCCTTAGTGCCTTTGAGTCCAGTCAGTTTAGAAAACCATTCATGAAAATCCATTTTTAAGATTCTGTTTCTTAAAAACCACTTCTGGTACCAAGTTGTATTAGTTAGGGTTCCCTAGAGAAACAGAATCAACAGGAAATATTTGTAAATATAAAATTTATAAAAATGTCTCACGTAACTGTGGGAATGTAGAGTCCAAAATCTGTAGGGCAGTCTGTGAAGCTGACGATTCTGTTGGAGGGTCTGGACGAACTCCACAGGAGAGGCTCACTGGCTGAAGCAGGAAGAGAGCCTGTGTGCTGGTTTGAAGCAATGTATGTCCCCTAGAAAAGTCATGTTTTAATCCTGATCCCATTTTGCAAAGGCAGCCATTTCTTCTAATCCTTATTCAGTACTGTATATTTAAACTGTAATCAGATCATTTCCCTGGAGATGTGATTTAATCAAGAGTGGTTGTTAAGCTGGATTAGGTGACGACATGTCTCCACCCATTTGAGTGGGTCTTGATAAGTTTCTGGAGTCCTATAAAAGAGGAAACATTTTGGAGAATGAGAGATTCAGAGAGAGCAGAGAATGCTGCAGCACCATGAAGCAGAGAGTCCACGAGCCAGTGACCTTTGGAGATGAAGAAGGAAAACGCCTCCTGGGGAGCTTCATGAAACAGGAAGCCAGGAGAGAAAGCTAGCAGATGACACTGTGTTTGCCATGTGCCCTTCCAGCTGAAAAAGAAGCCCTGACTGCATTCACCATGTGCCTTCTCACTTGAGAGAGACATCTTGAACTTCATCAGCCTTCTTGAATGAAGGTATCTTTCCCTGGAGGCCTTTGATTGGACATTTCTATAGTCTTGCTTTAATTGGGACATTTTCTCGCCTTAGAATTGTAAGCTAGCAAGTTATTAAATTCCCCTTTTTAAAAGCCATTCTGTTTCTGGTATATTGCATTCTGGCAGCTGGCAAACTAGAATAGCCTGTCTCTTCTGAATCCTCTTTAAAAGGTTCCAGTGATTAGATTAAGCATCACTCATTAAAGAAGAGTGATTACAAATGGAGTCAGTTGTAGATGTAGTTGATGTGATCATTATTTAATTCTATAAAATGTCCTCATAGCAACAGACAGGCCAGCACTTGCCCAACCAGGCAAACAGTTACCACCACCTGGCCAACTTGACACATGAACCTGACCATGACAACAGATAATAAACCAAACAAACACATGAGATAATTTCTGATAGTGGTTAAGTATCAGATAAAGGTGAAAGTTGGGATGCATAAGATAATAGGGCCAGGGAAGATTCTCTGAGGAGTTGACATTAAATTTGAAACCTGAGTGATGGAAACAAGCCATTCACTTGCAGATCACAGCCTTTCACAGAAACAAAAAGTGCAAAGGCCCCAAGAAAGAAACAGACTTGCATTTGGTGGACAGAACAAAGACCTGTGAGAATTAAGTGAGAGAACTCAGTGAGAGATGAGGCCAGAGGTCAGCTCATCATGTAAGGCTGTGTAGATCAGGCAAAGGAATTTGAATTCTTTCCAAAGCAAAAGAGAAGGACTTTTTATGCTTTAAGAAAATATTCCCTCCTTCCATCTCATAAAGGAATTCCCTTATGTTTTCTTCTCTCAGTCTCGCAATTTGGGTTTCTATTCTTAGGGCCTTATGCATACGCTGTTCCTTTCTGTCCTTGGTGTGGCTGACCCTTGGCAGAGATGGGACTCTGAGATGGGTGGTGCCTAAGCTCCATGGTAGATCATTTGGGTCATGAGCACGCTAAGGTCAGTGGAGCTGGATCAGAACAGTGCCAAGAACATTTCCCTGAGGGTTTTGAGCTCATTCTGAGCACCAGGAAACATAAGAAAGTAAAGACCAGCGTGCAAAATAAAGCAAAGTCACAAACTCTCTTTGTTACCCGTGAGATTTGTTTTCAAAAAATTAAATTAAACTAAATATTCTTTACTGGTTGAGCAGTACTACTAGTTAGCATGAGGGCTGGGAGAGGGAAATCAGGGGAGAAATCTCAGTTTCCTCACACCTGGAGCCACACCAAATGACTTGCCCAAATCTCAAGTGGTTGTGTTTTCCTTTTATAAGGTACAGTAACTCACTTTCCCCTTATTATGTGATAATAATAACTTATTATGTGATCTGGAAGGGGGACACTTTCCAGGGTCTCTATTGAAAAACTCAGCCAGCAGTCACTTGGATCACCTCTGCCACACCCCGGCACCAGCATGGTGCTGGTAACTTTAGTCTGAACTCAAGGAAGGGACTGAGGGTTGTGCAAGTTTCTGGTGACTGGGGCATAAAATCCCACCATACTAGAAGAAATAGAATTCTTAAAACAAGGTCTCTTATGTTGTTGAAGACTAGATTTATCCATCTGTTTATTCATTTAGCTCTTATTCTTTGGGTATTTACTGTATGATATGCACTTTTTTTCTGAAGCTTTGAAAGAAGTAGAAAATCCATATTTTTACATAAAATGGGCTCTTCTTTAAATGGAGGCAACAGATTCAGACTATTTTGAGGACCAAACAAGATGTAAGAATTCTAATTAAATGCTTAGATTTTAAAAATAGTATATTTCACATAACAATATATATTTTCTATGTATAGCTATATAGATAATCCAGCTTTTTGTCAGGACAAAACAAAACATAACTATATCTATACTGATATATCTTTTAGTTTGAAGCTGCTGGAATGTGATATACTAGAACTGGAACGACTTTTTAAAAGGAAATTTAATAAGTTACAAGTTTACAGTTCTAGCCTATGAAAATGTCCAAACTAAGGCAACCAGGCAAAGATACCTTACTTCAGGAAAGGCCAATGTGTCTGGAACAGCTTTGTCAGCTAGGAAAGCACACTGATCCCTTGCTCCTGGTTTCCATGATTTCATCATCTGTTCCTGTGGGGGTTCCTCACTTTGCTTCCCCAGTGTTGGCTTTGATCTTTTGGCTTTCTTTAGCTTTCTCCAGGTTCTGGCTTGCTTAACATCTCATGGCAACATCTTCTGGGCTCCAAGCATCTCCAAACAGCTGTCTCTGTTCTCCAAGTGTTGGCATCTGTGTCAGTTCTGCTCTGTTTCTGTTGGCTCTCTCTCTGTCAGCTTTGAGCTCTCTCCAAAATGTTTCCTTTTTTAAAGGACTCCAGTGATTTAATAAAAAATCATCCTGAATGGGTGGAGTCACATCTCCATCTAATCAAATTGAGTGTGCCACATCTCTGTGGAGATAATTTAATAAAAAATTTCCACTCTACATTATTGAATTAGGACTAAAAGAAATAGCTGCCCTCACAAGATTAGGTCAAGATTAAAACTAATAGATTCAAATTGGCACAATATGCTATTGATATATATATATATTTATATATATATTGTATATCTATATATCTGCCTATATCTATATATCTGTTTGTATATATATCTGCTTATATCTATATATCTGCTTGTATATCTATATCTAAATGATAGATTTGGCCAGTGAGCTTCTAATTTGCACCCTCTGCTTTAGAGGGATAAACTTTAATATTACCATCTACTTCCATGAAAATACACTCTAATTTATCTTTACCTTATTGACTGGCTATAAGAACTTAAAAGCCAATCATTAGATATCAACAGCCAAAAGAATAAGGTAAGGGGACCCTTACCTTACACCTTATACAAAACTTAACTCAAACCTAAATATAAAAACCAGTACCATAAAGCTCCTAGAATAAGATGTACGGAAACATCTTCAAGACCTAATAAAAGGAGGAAGCTTCCTAAATGTTACACCCAAAGCACAAGCAACAACAACAACAAAAACAGATAAATGTGAACTCCTTAAAATTAAATGCTTTTGTGCCTCAAAAGACTGTCAAAAAAGGTGAAGAGGCAGTCAACTCAATGGGAGAAAATATTTGGAAATCACACATTGGATAAAGGTTTGATAGCCTGTATACATAAAGAAATCATACAACTCAAACAACAAAAGAACAAATAGCCCAATTATAAAATGGGTTAAAGACATGAATAGGCATTTTTCTGAAGAGCAAAATACAGATGGCTCAAAAGTATGTGAAGAGATGCTCATTTTCATTAGCTCTAAGGGAAATGCAGATCAAGACTACAATGAGATACCACCTCACCCCTATAAGGATGGTTGCTATTAAACAAACAGTAAACTGCAAATGTTGGAGAGGATCTGGGGAAATTGGAACACTTATGCCATGCTGGCAGAAATGTATAATGGTGCCCCCACTATGGAAGACAGATTAACGGTTCCTTAGGAAACTAAATATCGAATTGCCCCATGACCCAGCAATATCACTACTCAGTTTATACCCAGGAGAGCTGAAAGCAGTGACCCAAACAGACATTTTCACACAAATATTCATAGCAATATTATTCACAATTGCCAAAAGGTGGAAACAATCCAAGTGCCCATCAACAGATGAGTGGATTAACAAAATGTGGTATATACACATGATGGAATATTATGCAGTAGTAAGACGAAATGACATCCTGAAGCATATGAAAAGATCGATGAGCCTTGAGGACATAATGCTGCATGAAATGAGCCAGACACAAAAAGATAGATAATGTATGATTCTACTTTTATAACCATGGTAAATATAAAATCAGAGGCTTATAATACAGAATATAGGGACTTAGAAATACACTGAAGTTAGAGATGGGTGAATGCTTAGCTAATGAGGTTGAACTTAAATGTAAGGGAATGGATAGATGTGAAAGCAGTTCATTAGTGGGTCTATAAGTAATATTACCATACCGAAGGTGAATATGATTGAAAGGGGTTGTATAGATTCATGTGTCCCACTGATTAATACTACAAATGTAAATAAGTTCTTGTATGAAATACTGCGAGGGTATGAATCTTCTACAAAGGGTGTGTAAGTTCGTGATATAGGGAGAAAACTGCTATCGCATGCTCTGGACTATGTTTAATAGGAAAACATTAGCAGTACCATGGCAATACTGGGGGTGGGTGATGGGAGGAGGGACGGGAGTTAAGGGGAGGTTTGGTTTTTCTATTTGGGAAGGGTGTGTTTATTGGTTATTTTTCTCTTGGGAACAATAAGAGTATTTAAAATTGAGAGTGTTGATAGATTGTTGACTTTGAACATTATACATGTCCCATTGAATGGAGGTGGCTGAAGGATGCACTGACTGAGAAATAATTTGGCAAATGATGGTGTATACATATGACTGAATATTGTGCTGCTACAAAAAAGGAACAAAGTTGTGGGGCATACAACATTGTGAATGAACCTGTGGGACATTTGGTGAGGCAAAATAAGCCAGAAACAAAAGATCAAACATTGTATGGTCTATTTAGAAAGTACTTATAAGAAAACAGGGGCCTAGATTGTGAGCTCTTACAGCAGTCACATTTGGTCCACAGTGGTAATTGTTATTTCTGGATTTTGAGAGGCTGTTTTATATATGTATAACCTGTTATTTAGAGATAAGAATGAAGCCAATCAGATTGGGATTAAGGTAATTCAGAACACAGAGGTAAGGAAGACATTGTCTGTATTTTAGAACCTCATCTACTGTTTTGAGGCCAAAGGAAGAAAGGTTTATTTTGTCTAGTACCTAACTTTTTCTGTAGCACATAATCTAACTCAAACACAGGGAACCCAAAATAAGAATGAGGGCCTTTAATTCTGTATAGTTCAATATAATGACTGGAAAAATCCCAGAGTATATTAAGCAGATAATGAAAAAGTATTGGCAAAATCTCTTGATGGATGGGAGGAAAAATATGGAACAATTAAACTTTAACACTTGGGAAAACCCTGATATTGTGTCAAACACCCAAATCAATAAGCCAAGCTCTTGATCTTGAGGCTTGCTCTTGTGAGGCTTGTGTATGTAGCAGAGAAACTTGGCCTGCCTATTGGTATGCCTAAGAATTACTTCTGGAGGACCTCTTTTGTTGCTCAGATGTGGCCTCTCTCTCTCTCTAAGTCTGACTCTGCAAGTGAGATAATTGCCCTCCCTCCTATGTGGGACATGACATCCAAGGGTGAAAGTCTCCCTGGTGGCGTGGGAGACGTCTCCCAGAGATGAGACTGGCCCTGGCAACATGGGGTCATCAATGCCATCCTAATGAAAAGGGGGAAAAGAAGTCTAACAAATAAGGTATCAGTGGCTGAGAGAATTTTAATGGAGTCAAGAGGCTACTCTGGAGATCACTCTTACACAAACTTCGGTTAGACATTGCTACCTTTCATGACTTGCCAAGCCCCAACCAAGACCATTCCCACCAATCCTAAAGAACACCTAGGGCATTATTTAAGATTCTTCAAAAGTTCCATGCACTAGGGTAACTTTCTAGATGCCTATAGATGGGTCTCTGGACTGAATAAATCCTGAAATGCAAAGGGGCCAGCCTCTCCAGAACATTAGCTAGTTCCATCCTCCTATCCCACATTATCGACAGCCTCTTCCAACATGAGAAAGTTAGAACGGTTATAGCCCAGTACCTCTAGGGAATGGGAGAAAGATCAAATGTGATGGTGGAGTTATACAGAGAAGATAGGGTTTAACAAATGAATATGAGTACAGAATCATAGCATTGCTATTTATTTTGGTCTCCAGTATCTTAGAGCTTCTAAAAGTAAAAACCTAAAATTGTGGAATTGTGACCCATGACAAACTTTGGGGTTAGTTCTACAACTGATTGTTGCGATGTGATTTGAAATGTATTATGTTTTTTTTGTATATATGCTATTTTTCATAAGAAGGAAAGAGTCAAGTGTGATGACAAAAAAAAATTAAAAAATACAAGTCAATCAATAGGTAGGGACAATCAAATCAATAGGCCAAGCCCTTGATCTTGGGGTCCACCTCTATGAAACTTATCCTTGTAAATGTTCAGCTAAGCCTACTTAAAATTAGGCCTAAGAATCACCCCCAGAGAACCTCTTTTTTTTTTTCTCAGATGTGGGTTCTCTCTCTCTAAGCTGACATGGCAAGTGAACTCACAGCCCTTCCCACTCTGCATGGGACATGACTCCCAGGGTGTAAAACCTCCCTGACAATGTGGGACAGAGATCCTGGGATGAGCTGGGACTCAGCATGAAGGGATTGAGGAAACCTTCTTGACCAAAGGGAGGAAGAGAGAAATGAGATAAAGTAAAGTGTCATTGGCTGAGAGATTTCAAACAGAGTTGAGAGGTTATCCTGTAGGTTATTCTTATGCATTATATAAATATCCCCTTTTTAGTTTATGATGTATTAGAGTGACTAGAGGGAAGTACCTGAAACTGTAGAGCTGTGTTCCAGTAGCCATATTTCTTGAAAATGATTGTATAATGATATAGCTTTTACAGTGTGACTGTGTGATTGTGAAAATCTTGTGTCTGATGCTACTTTTATCTACAGTGTGGACAGATGAGTAAAAAATGTAGATAGAAAATAAACAAATAATAGGGGAACAAAGGTTAAAATAAATTGAGTAGATTGAAATACTAATGGTCAATAAAAGGGGGGGTAAGGATTATGGTATGTATGAGTTTTTCTGTTTGATTTCTTTTGCTGGAGAGATGCAAATGTTCAAAAAAATGATCATGGTGATGAAAACACAACTATGTGATGATATTGTGAGCCACTGATTGTACACCATGTATAGAATGTTTGCATCTCAAGAATGTTTATATGTTTGTTTGCTATGGTTTGCAATTAAAATATTTTTTAAAAAGTCAATAGGCCAAGCACATTGTGTCAAAGCAAGGAAAAACAGATAGACATATTCATTAAGATGCACATAGGAAGTGTCTCTAGTGGGAAAATGCCACAAGGAGAAATTAAATCACACCTAGTTTAGTGCTGTGTCTATAGGATCTTAACAATCTCAATATAAATGGTCAATATAATCACCAATATTGAGATCAATCTCAATATAAATGGCCTTACCCTCCTTAAATGGAAATGGTTTAGAAGGAAAGTAGGCTCCTGTTGAGGAGGAAAATGAAAAGTGTTTTGTAAGATGGAAAGATTTATAAATCAAAGGACTGTAACCAAAATAATTGGACCCCCACCCCCATGCCTCCTTCTGAGTGAATTATGATTAGAGAATTACTTTCTCTCTAGTCAGAGCATTGTCATCAGAACTCATTTGTTTCCTTGCAATTCCCTAGCCTTCTAAAGAGAATGTATTTGGAAACCAGTATCTGAAGGGTCATCTGGGCAACAGAGAGTGTTGGCTTAGCTCTGCGCAGGAGCAACATGAAAGAACATTAGAAAATACAAAGCCAGCACATGTCATCATTGGCAATCATGAGCATAGCCCTTTCCAAACAACAATCCCAAACACTACCTAAAAGAGAAAAGCCAGTCAAAATAAATAGCCCAGATGTTTCCTTCTGCTCGTAAAGTGAAATACCACAAAATAAACTGGGAGAGAAGACATCAAAGTTGTTCTCAAAGTCAGGGTCTTAATGGAATCAAAGATATCCCTGAAGCTTTCATGCATCTGCTATTGCGCTGTGGTGTGGGCTCCTCTGAATTTGGCTACTCATATCTGGAAAGCACGCATCTGGAAACTATGTCACAAATGCTCCAAAAGCTAATTCTTTTGTTGATAAAAAGTTGCTTTCTTCAGAAAAAGATGTAATAACACAATTTTCTCTATCAGGCAGATTCTTCATCTCCAAAAAAATAAGTAGGGTGTTTCCTTCCATGTATAACCCAAACTCCAACAAAACAAGCAGAGGTTAATCAATAAGGGCCAGCTGGAGATTCTCATATGTCAAAGTCCTCAGTCTGACTTGATTTGATTAAGCCAGAGTACTGATGTGAGATCTCCTGACATTTTGTGGGCATGTAAAACTTATACCTGCTTATGTCTCTTACCATTTCTGTGCACAGCAGTGTGATTTATAATGACCAGGTACTAAGCAGGTACTGCTTAGAACCTACTTTATCTGTAGAAATGCCTGAGAATTAATGTTCCCCGAGAGGCATCTTATAAAATTACTTGGGGGGGGGGCTGTACATAAATCTCATCTCCCCACCCTTGGCGGGATCACTGTGAGGTATGTGTTTCACACCTTTTCCAGGGATTCCCAGGTAGGTGAAGCTTCAGTTACCCACTGAGGTAACTGGTTTAAGAATAAGTCCCTATTGGCTGCCTTACTTTCCCTTTGTCAACCCTCTACTACTCTCTCTGAACCTCCTAAATAAACTATGTACACTCAATCTGCATCTCAGGGTCTGCTTCTTGGGGTAACCCAACTAAGACATACCACTACTGAAATAAATACTTTCTCCTTAACATTTTTATGGAAAGGAAGTGCATCTCAAAATTGAAGGAGTACTACAGATAAAAATCAACTGAATGCCCTGCCAAGATTATAAACATTACTCAGTCTCTTTCTCCTCTCTTGTATGCTGCTTTGTTTGTAGAATGGGAGGAATTCAAGTTTAGAACGGATCATTAGCACTCTCCCCTCTACTTCTTGTAATAGATGGAATTATCTATCCTGATTTAGACATGTTGTTGATCTCGATCTGTGTACCTGTGGGTATGAACACATTGTAAATGAGATCTCTTGAAGATATTACTTTAGTTAAGATGTGGCTGTAGTTTATTCAGATTACTAGGATCCTTTACATGCAGAATAAATTAAGACATAGAGGAGAAAGCCCAGAAGAAAAAGAGATAACATAGCCACGTGACAGGAAAGCTGAAGAACCCCAAAGAATGCTGGCAGCTATTAACAGAATGTTAAAGACTTTAGGGAGAAAGCATTACCTTGCTGACAGCTTGATTTTGTACTTCTCTAGCCTCAAAACCATGAGCCAATAAATTCCTATTACCTAAGCCAATCCATTGTGTGGTATTTATCATAGCAGTCTGGAAACTAGGACACCTCCAATCAAACAAAGCATGGTGTTCTAGTTTGTTAGCTAGGAATGTGACATACCAGAAATGGAACAGCTTTTAAAAAAGAGAATTTATTAAGTTGCAAATTTACTGTTCTAAGGCTGTGGAAATGTCCAAATTAAGGTAAGACTTTGAAAATGTCCAAACTCAGGCATCCAGGGAAAGATACCTTGGTTCAAGGAGGCCAATGATATTCCAGGTTTCTCTCTCGACTGGAAAGTCACATGGCAAACATGGCAACATCTGCTAGCTTTCTCTCTCCAGGTTTCTTCTTTCATGAAGCTCTCCTGGTGGCATTTTCCTTCTTCATCTCCAAAGGTCTCTGACTGTATGGGCTGTGAAATTTTTCCCACAATTATTCCCTCTTAAAGGGCTCCAATAAGCCACCCCACCTTGAATGGATGGAGACATATCTCCATGGAAACCATCTAATCAAAATTACCACCCACATTTGGGTGGGTCACACCTCCATGGTTAATCAAAAAGCTCCCACAATATTGAAGATTGAAGGATTTGGCTTTTCTGGGGTATACCACAGATTCAAACTGGCACATATGATAGTTGTGAGATATCATGAAATATTCCTGGACAAAGAAACATAGGAGAGGTGGAGTTTTAAAACCTAAGATAAGAGGCACCAACATGGTATTTAAATCAAAATAGCCTCAGAAATTCTGATTCAGTGGGTCTGTACTGAAATCCAAGTATTTGTATTTTTAATATGTGTTAGAATTTAAACATTTGTCCCCCAAATTATTTGACAGTCCTTTCACTGAGAGCTAAATTCTACAACCCCTCCCCTTGACTTTGCACACAGCTACTGCTTAATTAGGAAAATAGAAAGGAGGTGATGCTTTACAAGTTTCTGGGACTAGGAATTAAGAAACTGGTAGCTTCTTGTTTCTATCCTCTGGGATGCTTACTGTTGCAACCAAGACACTGTAATGTAAAGAAGTTAAAAAGCCATATGGTAAGGCTCTGCATAGGTGTTCTAGCCAACAACCACAGCTAAAAATCCAGCCAACAGCCAGCAAACCCCCAGCCATGTGAGTGAGCAAACCTGTTAATTCCAGCCCCTGGATGTGAGTCATCTTCAAGCAGCTCCTGCTGACACCACATGGAGCAGAGATGATTCACCCTTGCTATGACCTGCCCAAATTGTAGAGCTAGATGAATGAATGGTCGCTGTTTTAAATCATTAAATTTTGGGGTGGTATGCTACATAGCAATGATAACTGGAATAAGTTCTCCAGGTGACTCTTAAGTATTTTGTTCACACTTTGAAAACACACTTTCTGATAATCAGGTATTTCAGAAAATTATACAAAAGTGAAAGGGGTTGAAGGACAAAATGACAACCCAATTAAAAAGTAGACAAAGGATTTTAATAGATGTGTATTCAAAGAAGATACACCAGTAGCCAATGAGCACATGAAAAAATTACAACATCATTACTAATTAGGGAAATGCAAATCAAAGCCATGATGTGATACTATTTTATACCTAATAGGATAGCTTATCCTCAAATAAAAAAAAAAGGGAAAATAACAGGTACTGGTGAGGATGTGGTGGAGAAATTGAAATCCTTATATATTGATGGTGGAAATGCAAAATAGTGCAGCCACTGTGAAAAACAGTTTGGTGGTTCCAAAAAATTTTGAATATAGAATTACCATATGATCTGGCAATTCCACTTCTAGGTATATACCTAAAAGAATGGAAGGCAGGGACGCAAACAGTTACTTGTACACTGATGTTTATTATCCACAATAATCAAAAGGTGGAAACAACCAAAGTGTTCATCAACAGAACAACTGGATAGACAAAATTTGGTATATTTATACACTAGAATATTATTCAACTGTTTAAAGGAATAAACTTCTGATACTTGCTAAAACATGGTTGAATCTTGAAGATATCATGTTGAGTGAAACAAGCCAGATACAAAAGGACAGATATTGTATAATTCCACTTATATGAGGTATCTAGAATGGGTAGATTCATGGTGACAGAAAATAGAACAGTGATCACCAGTGCTTGGGAATAGGGAGTTATTGCTTAATGGATTTAGAGTTTCTATTTGGGATGATAAAAATGTTCTGGAAATAAATAGTGATAATGATTGTACAATATTGTGAATGTAATTAATACAATAGAATTGTAAATTTTTAAATGGCTAGAGTGATTAATTTTATGTTACATATATTTTATCACAAAAAATGTTTTAAGAAGTGAATGGAGTAGGATGGGCCACAGTAGCTCAGCAGGCAGAGCTCTTGCTGTCTTGCCAGAGACACGGGTTTGAATCCTGGTGCCTGCCCATGCAAAAAAATAAAATTGAATGGAGTAAAAACTATGAAAGAAAATAATGTGGTCAATAGTTAGATGCAGAGGAACATTATTTTAATATGAGGCCTCCATTAGTAATGTGGCATATATGAATCTCAGCTTACATATTCTGGAATGTGAGAGAAATAACTTAAAAAAATTTTATAACTCAAGTAATTTATTCCTCTCAGGCTGTGTCTAAGTAACGCAGTGTCTTTGCCATGTCAAGGCACTGGAGTCTTCTGATCTTGATCATATTCTATTCACCCTGTGGCATCTATCGATTAACACCTTGATTTATGTCATCTTTGTCAGTCAGCGGATCACTATTTAGAGTTTCTAGCCCCCGACTACAAGCACAAAGTCCCTTCAAGTCCAGCATTCCGAGCTAATCCTACTCCTCCTTGGGACTGTATAGCAACATGTGGCATGCAGGACATTATGTAAGCCAAGGCCCTCTGGTCATGCAGCTATTTCTACTCTGCGGCTTTCTTGGAGCTTCTAGCCAGAGAGTAAATGAGTGAAGTCAACCAGTTTAAAGATTTAAAAAATGCACCTGCGTCTTTGCTCCAGTTAATTGTTGCCATAAGTAAGTGAGTGAAGTTGACCAATTTTAAGATCAAAAAAGGCAGCTGCTACTTTACACCAGCTAATTGTTGCCAGGCCCAGGTAATGTCAGATAGCCTTATATTTCAAGAGAATCCTGAGATGAAGATTGATTATGTAGAATCACCTGATAAGGACTGTGTATAACCAAGACAAAATTTCAAAAAATACTGTAAAGGTAAAGTCGAACATGTCCGTGTGCCAGCCTTCCCTCTTTCCAATTTGTAACCTTTGACTTAGTTAATTTTATGTGTGTGGGGGTTGTGGAAATGGGTAATATAAAGAGTGAAACAGAAAAAATAAAAGCAAATATTGGAGCCCAAATGATATCTATGAATTTTTCAAATATATTATCCTAGTAAAGAAGATGGGAAAAGGAACCATTCAAATCTTGAAGAAAAATATATTTTCAATCTAGTTTCACATGAGGGCAATTTCTCTCTATGTGTATAATAATCAGCCACACAATAAATAGTATTCTGCCTGAAGTTCAGAGGCTGGAGTCCATGGCCCAGAGCCTTACATATGAAAAGGAGAGGGGAATGAAAAGAGAATTCAATAAGAGAGGGTCCAGAAGCTCAGATAAACCAATTTACAGAGATTGAAGCAAGAAGGGTTTCTTCTCTTTCTGATGGCCATTTTGAAGTTAGTTTCATTTTCATTACAAAAGTAAAAGCAATTGAAATTCATAAGCATTTCTTCATAAACACTCCCACTCAAACATAATCACTCCTCTCAAAGAGTTTAACTCCCAGAATGTTAATTAAAGCAATACATTAAACTTAGGGGTCCAAAAAATGAGCAGGGGACAGAGGGAGGCAAAGGCTTGCTAGATGAATATAGGTCAACTAGGATCCAATGAGTAAGAAGAGTTAAATCAGTTGCCCTGTGTGGTGCCAGGCTCCCAGATTAATGCTGCAGCTTTATTGGGAAAGGTCCAGGATGTAGATCATATTCATATTGGTGACAGATCAGGAAGTTGGTCTAAAGTTCTCCATAATATGGAATCTACTTTTCCTTTTGGAAGGCAGGGATGAGGAATTTGAGGAATGAATAAGGGTGAAGGACTATCTAAATTTAGGAATCTCATCATTGAAAGCGACAAAAACACAACAAAATAAAACCTAACAAAAACCCCAACTCTGCCTGTCCTAAAACAAGAAAGGGAAATATTTTCTCACATAATGAAATAATCTTAGGCTAGGGTGGTTATAGCTCTCTTCTGGGTCTTAAATAATGGTACCAGGATTCAGTTACTCCCCTCTCTTGGCTCTGACTAGATACCAGCCCAGAACTTTCTGACTAACATCTAAGTCCCTGGTTCCAATTCAGTGGAAAAGAAAGTATCTCATTCTGGTGGCTCAAACCCAAAGTCCAAGATTAGTTCTTACTGCACCAACCTGAGCCAATCTTGTGGCTAAAGAAATATTACCACTCAGATTCACTAGGACTAGGTCAGGTCATTCATATGATTCAACATTGGAACTTTTCTGTCTTGCTTTGCTTTCTCTACAATTCTTTTTCTCTCTGAGTTTCAGTTTGAGTCCTTTCTACTGATTTGCCTTTTAGTTAATGTGTTCCATCTTCTGTTTAATATATCCATTGGATTCTTGCTTTCAGATACTGTCTTTTTATTATTATTATTATTTTTTTCATGGGCAGTCACCGGGAATCGAACCCGGGTCCTTTGACATGGCAGGTGAGCATTCTTGCCTGCTAAGCCACCGTGGCTCGCCCAGATACTGTATTTTTAAATGCTAAAATTTCTATTTGATTCTTTTGTATAGATTTATCCAAAGGTAGATGCAAGTATGTTTAAAGAAGCATTATTTGTAGTAACGAAAACCAGAAACAAGATAATTTCTGTCAAAAGTGAAATGGATAAATAAATTGTGTTATATTCATAGAATGGGGTATCATATAATAATGGAAATGAAAAACTCCAACTATATCAAACACAATGGATGAAACTTTAAGTGACAAAATTAAATCAAAGAAGTAAGATGTAAAATACTGTGAGCACATTTATATAAAGCTCAAAATCAGACTAAATCAAACTACAATGTATTTGTTTTTTTTGATATTTGGGAGTAAAAACATAAAGAAAAGCAAGGGCATAATTATTAATAAAGCAAAGTTTGTAGGTCCCTTATGTAGAAGGGAAGGGCATATAATTTACAATGGGAATGTGGGGTAATTCTGGGGTGCTAGAAATGATTTTCTTTTATTTTCAACCTGGTTGAATTTGTAATAACTTTTACAGTATTGAATTTGTAATAACTTTTGTAGCCGTATATTTATGCTTTATGCACTTTGGGGTAAACATATTATATTTTGTAATCGAAATCTATACTATAAATGTTTAGAGAATTTTAAGTAAAGTCCTTAAAGTCACACAGTCAAGAAGAGTCAGAGCTGAGATTCAAACTGATACCATCTAGCTCCAGAGTCCTTGCCCTGAACTCCGACATTATAATACCTCTACTAAAGAGGTTCAGTGGGTCCCAAGCCTGAGTAAGACTGGAGGTTTCCATCGAACATGGTATTATTTAGCAACAGAAATTTGGAAAAGCAAAATAACTTGTGTGTCCATTGGGCACTTTAGGGAGAGGAAGTCCTGGCAATAGCCTCCCTTTATCATGGCCCCTTTGGTTTAAGGCTATTTTTACATTGGGTCTGGATGTTTCAGGCTTTCTTAGCCTCAAGATATTAGACATATTAATTATGTAAATATCCTCTTATCTCCTGAATTCTTGTTTAGCAAGCAATTTTCTGACTATAATTCGACTTTCCCAAAAGAATCACTTGGAAACTAGAGGCTGGAATCTTGGGTACTCTGGTGTGTGTATATCAACCTTTATTCCTCATTGTATACGAATGTATTAGCATCCTTATTTACATGTTAATTTCTTGAGCTTTGTATATGTGAATTTTCTCACTAAGAGATTGAGATTTGAGAGCTGTATCTACATAATCTGATTTCTGAGTCAGAAAATTGAGGACCAGTCTCTCAATCCTTGCAAATGCATCAAGGTAAAGTCATTGTATGAAATCTTTAGGGTAATAAGCAACTGACCTTTCTCTGTACTGATGGGGGTTTAACTTTTCCATATAATTTCTAGAAGAATATCAGTTCCCTTTATGTAGTGACTAATTGTGATGGTTTGAAGCTGTGCATCCCATAGAAAAGCATACTCGTAAACTTAACCCATTGTAAGTAGGACTTTTTGATGAGGTTACTTCAGTTAAGGTGTTGCACACCTCAATTAGGGTGGGTCTTATCCTATTGCTGGAGTCATTTATAAGTAGAGTGAAACTCAGACAGAGAGAGAGAAAAAGCCACAGGAAACAAGAAGCTGAACATCAAAGGAACCCAGAAGAGAAGGAAGAGCACAAGACACACCACTCTATGTCTTGCCTTGTGAGAAGCTAAAGATCAAGGACCACCACACACAGCCAGCCCCAGAATGCTACCATCTTCAGGAAGAATGCATTGCCATGAGAGCACCTTGATTTGGACTTTTTCCCAGCCTCAAACCATGAGCAAATAAATTCCCATTGTTTAAGCAAATCCACTGCCTTGGTATTTGTTTGAGCAGCCAAGGAAACTGAAACACTAATTGCCACGTTTTAAGACAGAGTGAACCAAGAAACAATTAAATTTCAATGCAATGACATTCATTTGAATGTCATGAGGTTTAGAAGAGTCAATGGAAAGTTACGAGTAAGCCCTGCTTTGAGTGACTGAGAGGTGGTATGGGCATCCGAGATAGAACTGGGTCAAAAAGCCTGGATGGCAGCCCAGGAATGAAGAATCCAGGGAGCATCACATTAAGGAGAAGCCTGAAAAATTACTTTTGTTTCCTTTAACAGCTTCCTAGGACTGTCTTACTCTTGGTATTCCATACCAGGCATTTCATATTAGATTTTTTTTTATTTTCCATATCTGTTTTTGCTGTTTTTTGGTAGAAGAGTTATGCTAGGGTCAAACTCTTAGAACACTTTTGGAAAGTAAAAAACTTGACTCACTAAAATTGTTCATTACATAGTATCCTTTTCACTTGTCTTTCCTTTCTGGAAAATGATCAGAATATTACACCTTGGGAATGCTGTTAACAGGCCTTTTAAGTGGTGTTTGATTTTTTAAAAGCCTAGGCATCTGAACAAGATTCTTTCCAAGTCAAACAGCAGTTTAAAAATGTAGAGCCTCTGAAGTCAGAAATCTGTAATGCTGTGAGCTACTTCTTTCTCTCTCTCCTGAAATAATAGATGAGAAAAGATAAGATGAGAAAATTCATAAAGTTGCTGTTTGTGCTTCTCTACATAGAAGGTCATTTCTTCAGAGTCTGCCTTACAAACCTCACTTAGCTTCTATAATAAACTGAGCCATTTTTTTGAATGTATAAGAAAAAAATCGATGACCTGAGGAAAACTTATTTAGTCACTCTTTTATTATTTTGAGACATGAAATATGTCATTTCTCACTTTTCAAATAATAAATGAAATACCCAGACTTTCAGAAGGTCACATAGCAAGCCACGACTAATCCTGATTTTAAGCTCACAATACTCAAGGCCTATCTAAAGAACACAAAGGTCTTGGCAATAATAGCTATTATTCACTTTGTATCTACAACATGCCAGTCACTTTGCTTGGCATCTTGCATTATTTTTCACTATTGTACAGTGTTTGGAAAGAAGATGTTTGTAATGAGAGAGGAAAGTGAGGTTCAGAAAGCTTAAGCAACTGCAGAAAGACACACTACTACTAAGAGATTGGACCAGAATACAAAACCAAATCTTTGACTCCAAACATCCACATTTTTTCCAGTATTATGCCATATATGTTATGCATAATGATATCTGCATTTCTGGTAAGACAAAACAAATCTATTGATAATTAATTTTTCATTCTAGAAAAGTAGAAAACTCTCAATGAGATAAAATAAGGACATTCACGGTCGAGTGACTTGAATGCTATTTCATTTATTATACTATTGAGCTTCATTCAAAGCAATGTTAATGTTTTTTTAAAGGTAGTGTGTGTGTGCTGGGAGAATGGGAGAGAAGCAGAGTCAGAGGCTGAGGACAGTATTTTACCAGTAGACTCCAATCACATCATGAATTTGTCATCAAGGTACCAATCTGCGGAGTTCACAGTGATCATAATAGTTCACATTCGTAGAGAGCTTTACTTTTTAGGATGATGATAAATTGTCTGGAAGAAGAAAAGAACATGGATCAGAAAGTAAGCCACATTGTTGGGTGAGGCTAGCTTTCTTTGAGAAACCATAATTGGATCAAATCAATACCAGGAATGCGGCCTGCTTGAAAAATATACAAATACAAAAGCAGTTTGAAATTGAGAATTGTTTTATAATAAAAATGTGTGAAATGAAGAAGGGTGATGAAGTTGAGGCAGTTCTAGATGCCCAGAGTTAGAGAATGATTAACTAGGAGTCTGGAAAAGTAGAGGTGAAAGGGCATGCTTGTGAGAAGTCTCCTGCACTAAAGAGGAAAGAATGGTTCATCTTCCTGACAGATTAATGCATGTAGAGAAGGAAGGTGACTCATTATATGGCCATATCTACATGATGTTTCATGCATAAAAACTTCGATGCTCTGATTCTGTGATCTCTGCAAACTTCTGATGGTAGTTGAGTTTCCCAATAGATGTCTCCCTTGGGAAGGAAATGATTGGGCAGGATGACATGAGTATCCAATCTGCTTGGCAGTGTGATTTCTCACTCTAAATTGCTACCCTGGCTCCTGGGTACAAAGTAGCTGGGTGACACGAGTTAGGTCTTTTGGAGCCTGACTTCTTGTGAAGAGCTATGAATCAAGGTTTTAGGTCTGTACAATTGATAAAAGCAACTGCTTACATTTGTATAGTAATTTACAGTTCATAAAGCTTTTTGACACGTCATTTCATTTGGCTCTCACAAGATGTCTGAGAGATGCTTATTATCATGTTCTGTGTTTGAGATTCAGAAAGGTTAAGTGAATTTACAAGGTCATTCAAACAGTTAGTGGGAGATAAAAGACAAAACCTAGGATTTTTAAATGCTGAATTCAGAATTCCTCCACTATCAGGGACAGGTGAGTATGCAAATATGTGGAGACACATGTGAGAGTCCACAACACCATGCATCCTTAACAACATCTTGCCTTTAGCAGATCCTGATGGATTTTAATAGGTTTAACAGCTTTACTGAGATATAATTTGCATACTATCCAATTCACTCATTTAAAGTGTACAATTAAATAAGTTTTAGTACACTCAGAGAGTGCACAACTATAACCACAATCAATTTTAGAACATTTTCATAATCCTAAAAAGAAGTCCTGCACCCCTTAGCTGTCATGCCCTAGGGAGCCACTAATTTACTTTCTATCTCTATGAATTTGCCTATTCTGGACATTCCACATAAATAGAATCATACAATATGTAGTCTTTGTGAGTGATTTCTTTCACATATCATGTTTTCAAGGTTCATCCATATATACATTTTTATCGCCAAATAATATTCCACTGTGTAGAAATAACATTTTATTATAGACATTTGAGTGGATTCCACTCTGTGGCTGTTATGAATAATGCTGCTATGCATTCATGTACAAATGTTTGTATAAACATGTTTTCATTTCTAGGGTATATACCTAAAAGTAGAGTTGTTGGATTATATGATGTGCTGCTTTGAAATGCAGTATGTATCTTAGAAAAGCCATGTTTTAATCCTAATCCCATTTTGTAAAGGCAGCTATTTCTTCTAATCCCTATTCACTATCATATGTTTGAAACTGTAATCAGATCATCTCCCTGGAGACATGTTTTAATCAAGAGTGGATGTTAAACTGGATTAGGTAGAGGTGTGTCTCCACCCATTTGGGTGGGTCTTGATTAGTTTCTGAAGTCTTAAAAAAGAGGAAACATTTGGAGAATGGTGGGGATTCAGAGACAGCAGAGAAGAATGACATAGCCACGAGAAGCAGAGTCCACCAGCCAGCAACCTTTGAGATGAAGAAGGAAAATGTCTTCCAGGGAGCTTCATGAAACAGAAAGCCAGGAGAAGAAACTAGCAGATGATGTCGTGTTCACCACGTGCCCTTCCAGCTGAGAGAGGAACCCTGACCACGTTCATCATGTGCCTTTCCAGATGAGTGAAAAACTGTGACTGTGTTTGCCATGTGCATTCTCACTTGAGAGAGAAACCCTGAACTTCATCAGCCTTCTTGAACCAAGGTATCTTTCCATGGATGCCTTTGATTGGACATTTCTATAGACTTGTTGTAGTTGGGACATTTTCTCAGCCTTAGAACTATAAATTAGCAACTCATTAAATTCCCCTTTTAAAAAAGTCATTCATTTCTAGTATATTGCATTCCGGCAGCTAGCAAACTAGAACATATGATAACACTTTGCTTAACGGTTTGAAGAACTGCCAGACTTTTTCAAACTTTTACATCCCCACCAGCAGCGAATGAGGGTTCAGATTTTCTGTTCTTTTCAACACTTGCTATTATCTGCCATTTTTACTATAGCCATCCTAGTGGGTATGAGAGATATCTTATTTGATAATTCAGTTTGCATTTTCCTAATGGCCAGTGATGTTGAGTATTTTTCATATGCTTATTGGCCATTTGTGTATCTTCTTGGAGAACTATACAACTTCTTCACTCATTTCTAAATTGGGTTGTTGTCTTTTTAGTACTGATTTATAAGAGTTCCTTATATATTTTTAGATACAAGTCCCTTATCAGATATATGACTTGTAAAAATTTTCTCCTGTTTTGTGGATTGTCTTTTCACTCTCTTGATGGTATTCTTTGAAAAACAAAAGGTTTTTTTTCTTTCAGTTTTAATGATGTCCAGTGTATCTATTTTTTCTTTTGTTGTTTGTGCTTTTGGTGTTGAGATGGATCTTTTTGAAGGAGAAGAAAAACCTGGTTGATTTTCAAATTGTATTAATTTTCAGAGTGAGGTAAAGCATAGGAAAAAGAATAGTTTCAAAAGGTAAGTGTCTGCTTTCATGAAGTATGAATTATGATAAGTAGAGAAAGTAAAGGAAGAAAAAGTTAGAAAAGCATAATGAGAGAATTTTTTAAGTTTTGATTAAGGATGACATTGATAACTGAAATTTAAAAAAATAGCCTCCTGGAGGCTTCCGGGAAGATGGCCAACTAGAGCAGTTTGAGATTAGTCTTGCTCCACAGAAGTTAGAGAAGGGACAGGAGGGCGACTGAGGCAGCAGTTCGGGAGTGTGGCTGACCTGGGAGAGCCTTCTGCACCACATGTGGCAGTCCTGGTTGCAGACTCCAAGGAACTGAGAGGCAGAAAGCCGGAGCCTGGTGTGGAGGCACAGAGCGGCAGAGCCCACGGGAATGCACGGACAGGTTCATGGGACTAGGAAGTAAGCCAGGCCACGGTCCTTGGGTGCGCTACCCTCACCAGCACAGTCCTGTGACTGGTGACTCACCCAACACCCCACACACCTGAACCCCATCACCTGCTCCCATTCCCTGCTCTCTAGGCACCCCCACCCACCAACCCCCAGGGCATGTACCTGCCCCACACCCCCACCCCAAGTGCAGCCCAACCCACCTCTCCTACACCCCTCCTGAGCACTACCTCCCCCTCCCTGTTCCCTGCAGGCTGTTACCAGTGCATAAAGGCTGTGGGCACTAACCTCCACACCTAGGCCACCCCTTTACCCTCCTGCCCATAGAGTCTCACAGCTTCACCCCGCCATCCCTGAGCTCAGTGCATCCATTTACAGCACTCCCAGGCCCACACATGCGCATGGGCCCCAGTCATGTCACTCAGTTTTGGGAACTGCACGTAACAGCAGTCTTAGAACTGTGTATGCACACAACCCTCAGCCACACTTCCCAGCTCTGAGAAAGTGCTGACCTGCACAGCCGGGTCACATCTGCCCCAATCCATGAAGACATAAGGCTGATCTGCTGCCACAGCTCTACACATGCGCACAAAGATCCTGTGCCTTAGAGCAGCACACACCAAGGTTACATCCCCCCATACTGGTACACCTGCACAGCCACAACATCCCTGGCTGCTGGGTGCTCACGTTCACAAGCACCAGCATAATATCCCCAATCTGCGCCCATACCTGCCCTGAAACAAATCTCCATAGTGAGTGCCCCACCCTATGCCCTGCTCCCTGCTGTACAACCATCCCACAAACACAAGGCCTTAGACTACTGAAATAAATCAACTCCCAAAGTAAATTAATCATGAAATTTGTATGTGACAAAGACAGCAGAAGATAACTAAGCATATCACAATGCAGACAGATATAGCCCTGCCTAATGACCAAATTAAAACACCTGAAGAGACACAGATGTTAGAACACCTAATCAAAGATGTTCATACAACTCTACTTAATAAAATAAGCAGGATAGTAAATGACATAAAAGAGATCAAGAAGACAGTAGAAGAGCACAAAGAAGAATTTGAAAGAATAAATAGAAAAATAGCAGAAGTCACAGCGATTAAAGACTGTCGACCAAATAAAAAACATACTAGAGGCACACAACACCAGATTTGAAGAGACAGAAGAAAGAGTAAGTGATATAGAGGACAGGATAATTGACTTCAAAGACTCAAAACAGCAAGTGGCAAGAAAGATGGAAAAAATTGAATGGGAACTTAGAGAAATGATAGACAAAACAAAGCTCACAAATATAAGAATCATTGGTGTTCCAGAAGGAGAAGAGAGGAGTAAAGGGCTAGGAAGAGTAATTAAGGATATAATGGGGGAAAACTTCTTAACCCTCATAAAGGACATAAATATACAAGTCAAAGAAACCCAAAGAACTCCAAACAGAATAAATCCAAGTAAGCCTTCCCCAAGGCAAATGCTAATCTGTCTGTCAAATGTTGAAGAGAAGCAGAAGATCCTGAAAGCAGCAAGAGAAAAAGCAATCTATTACATACAAGGAAAATCAAATAAGATTGAGTTCAGACTACTCAACTACCACCATGGAGGCAAGAAGGCAGTGGTATGATATATTCAAGATCCTGAAAGAGAAAGACTTCCAGCCAAGAATTCTGTACCCAGCTAAATTGTCCTTTAAAATTGAGGGAGAGATTAAAGCTTTCACAAAGAAGTCCTGAAAGAATTTGTCAACAAAAGACCAGCCCTACAAGAAATACTAACTGGATTTAGTAGAGGAGAGGGAGGTCTGGAGGAGGGCACAGAATTTAAAGAATACAAAGAGAAAGAGGGAACAGAATATATAGATCAGACAAATAAAGTAAAAAAGATAAGATGGTGGAATCAAGAACTGCCTTTTCAGTAATAACTTTGAATGCTAACTGACTAAACTTACCAATTAAAAGATATAGATTGGCGGAATGGATTAAGAAACATAATCCAACCATATACTGCTTACAAGAGATTCATTTAGACACAAGGAATCAAATAGATTGAAATGGAAAGGATGGAAAAAGATCTTCCATGTAAGTTGTAACCAAAAGAAAGCAGGAGTAGCTATACTAATATCATACAAAATAGACTTTAAATGTAAAGACATCATAAGAGACAAAGAAGGACATCATATACCAATTAAAGGGTCAATTCACCAAGAAGATATAACAATCATAAATGTTTGTGCTCCCAATCAAGGAGCTCCAAAGTACATGGGACAGACATTGGCAAAACTGAAGGGAGCAGTAGGTGTTTCAACAATAATAGTAGGAGATTTCAATACATCACTCTCCTCTATATAGAACAACCAGACAGAAGGTCAACAAGAAAATAGAGAAGTTAAAGAACTTGATAAATGAATTAGAACTAACAGACATATATAGGTCATTGGACCCCAAAGCACAAGGTTATACATTCTTCTCTAATGCTACTTTGGGCCCTTCACATGATGCCCAATGAATGCAGGTGGCTGAAGGATGCACTGATGAAGAAGTAGAATGGTAAATGATGGTGTATACTTATGAATGAAGGCTGTGCTGCTACAAAAAGGAACAATGTCGTGCAGCATGCAATGCTGTGAATGAACATGTGGGACATTTGGGGTGACAAAATAAGCCAGACACACAAAAAAACCAACAATGTTATGGTCACCTTTAGAAAATGCTTATAAGGAAACAGGGGTCTAGATTGTAAGCTTTGAGAGCAGACACAGTAAGTCCGGAGTGGTGATTATTATTTCTGGATTTTGAGAGGCTGTTTTATATATATAACCTGATATTTAGAGATAAGAAGGAAGCTGAATAGGTTGGGGTTAAAATAATTCAAAACATAGGGGTAAGGAAGACAGTGTCCATATTTTAGAACCACACACACTTTTTGAGACCAATGGAAGAAAGGTTAATTTGATCTGGAACTGAAATTTTTTGTAGTGCAAATCTAATTCAACCTATCTGTATACCTCATTTGAACAACTGAAACACAGGGAGCACAGAATAAGAAAGAGGTCCTTAATCCTGTATAGATGATAGTAATGCCTGGAAACATCCTAGGGTATATTAAGCAGATAATCAGAAAGTATTGGCAAAGTCTACTGAGGGAGGGGAGAAAGACTATGGAACTATTAAACCTTACCATCAGGGAATCCCCTGAAACTGTGTCAGACTTTACGGACACCCATATCAATAGGCCATACCCTAAATCATGAGGCTTATTCTTGTGAGGCTTATGTAGGTAGCATAGAAGCTTAGACTACCTATAGGTATGCCTAAGATTTACTTCTAGAAGACCTCTGTTGTTGCTCAGATGTGGCCTCAGTTTATCTAAGCCCAACTCTGCAAGTGAAATCATTGCCCCCCCCCCCCATTGTACATGGGACATGACATCCAGGGGTGAAAGTCTTCCTGGCAACATGGGAGAGGACTCCAAGGGATGAATCCAGACTTGGCACCATGGGTTGAACAAGTACATCCTGACCAAATAAGGGGAAAGAAGTGTAATTAATAAAATATCAGAGGCAGAGAGAGTTCAAATAGGGTTGAGAGGTTACTCTGGAGGCTACTCTTACGCAAGCTTCAGGTAGACTTTGCTACTTATTATAACCTGCCAACCCCCAACCAGGACCATTCCAGCCAATCCTAAAGAACATCTAGGGTAATTTATAAGATTCCACAAGGGTTCCAGGCACTGGAGTAACTTGCCAGAAACCTACAACCTCCAGATGGGTCCCTGGTCCAGATAAGTCCTGAAACCTAGTCCAGCCCCTCCAAAACATCAGATAGTTACGTCTCCCTACCCCATGTTAGTGACATACCCTTCCAATATAAAAATTTTAGAATTGCCATAGCCCAAACCACCCCAATGAGAGAGATGGAAAGATCAAAGGTGGTGGTGGAATTATACATAGAAGATAAGACTTAACAAATGAATATGAATACTGAATCATTAAATTGATATCTCTTGGTATTTTAGAACATCTAGAAGTAAAAACTAAAATTGTGAAATTGTAAGCCATGTCAAACTCTGAAATATGTTCTACAACTAATTGTAGTGCTGTGCTTGGAAATTATAGCTTTTGTGTATCGTATATTATTGTTCACAAAAAAAGAAGGGAAAAAACTGATTGTGATGATACAAAAGTATTCAAGCCCTCTAGCCTATATTCCGGAGCAGCTAGAAGGAAAAATATGAGAGGATCGTATGGTAGCCCATGACAAACTCTGAGATCTCTCTTGTAACCACTTTTTGAAGAGTGCTTTGAAAACTATTGCTTTTTTATTTCTTTGCTTTATATATATATTATGCTATAAAATAAAAAAATAAAAATAGCTTCTCATTAGTAGGATTTCTTATTCCTGTTTCTATCTGTTATAACTATAACAAGAAAGCATATCCATCAAATACTACATTTTACAATGGATTTTTAAATGTTTTTCAAGAGATGTAAATTATCATGACTGTAATGTACAATATAGTATTATAGTATAGGTCAAATGAGTTGTGCCAAATAAGAATTGACTATTTAGTTTAAACTATTTTACTTTTGTTTATATATCGATAGTAAAATAGCCTTATGATCAATATAGAATTTTTAAACTTGATATACTTAAGCTTTCTAATGTAGCCTTTTTTATACAAAATCAAGATATATGTAGCTTGGATCTATTATACAATTACATTTCCTTTCTTGGCCATTGACAGATATTTTATAAGTAATGGCTGCAATGCCATTAATCTGCTTCAAGAAATAGTGCTGATTTTATTAGATAATAATTTGCTTCAAAAAACACTTCTTCATATACTCTATGTGGTAGTTAGATTCAGTTGTCAACTTGGCCAGGTGAAGGTACCTAGTTCTGCTGCTGTAGCCATGAGCCAATGGTACATGAACCTCACCTGTTGCTCATTACATCTGCAGTCAGCTAGGAGGCGTGCCTGTGGCAATGAATGATGTTTGATTTAATTGGCTGGAAGCTTAAATGAGAGAGCTCAATGCAGCACAGTCCAAGCAGCTCAGCATGCCTCATCTCAGCACTTGCAGCTCAGCCCAGGCCTTTGGAGATGCAGAAAGAAATCACCCCAGGGAAAGTTGTTGGAACCCAGAGGCCTGGAGAGAAGGCCAGCAGAGATCATCCTGTGCCTTCCCACATAAGTAAGACCCTCAGTTGAAAGTTAGCTGCCTTTCTTCTGAAGAACTAATGAAATAAATCCCCTTTTATTAAAAGCCAATCCGTCTCTGGTGTGTTGCATTCTGGCAACTAGCAAACTAGAAAACTCTAAATACTCTCTGATGATATAATTTAATAACACATCATCAAAGAAAATGCTAGGAATAGTAAAGGAAAAACAAGCATGTCCACTTCAGTGTCGAAAGGAAAATTTGAGTGGAGAAACTTTCTCTATGATTTTGCATGTATATCATTATGATGCTTAGGGCTGCTCTGTATGCGTGCATACAGGTTTAGGTTCATTTACTCATCAAAATTAAACTTTGAGATGTTGAAAGGTTAAAAGTACAAGAGATACCACCGTGGTTGCACAATTTAAACAACAAGACTTAAGCTCCTAATCAAAGGTTTACCTAAATTTTTATTTTGAAAAAAAATCTCTTTATTAAACCTGAGCAATATTAAGCAAACACTTTATTTGAGAATGAAGTTCAAGAATAACTTTGAAATAAAAAAGTACATGTTCTAATTTCTTACCTTCCTCATTTATTTTCAATTTTTCTCTTTCAACTAATCATAACCATATTCTTCTAAACAGGTTTTTACCAGAAAGTTCCAAAACTGACCCCACTCGTCTAATATGAAATCCAAATCTTCCCAGGATTTGGGTCATTTCCCAGATTTTAGGATATCTTTGTAGCAATGTGACTTTAGTTTTTTTCCCCCTCTCACATTTGATTTTTTCCAAAATTTAACTTTTTCAGCTGCCAGAAACACAAACACATTCACACAGATATACACTGAACAAAGGTTCAGTTTCTTCTATTTGATCAGAAGAACAAGTGCGTATTGCTTTCCAGTTTTTCAATTGTGTTTCCCAAGAGCAGGAGGAAGAGCTAATGAAAGAGAACAAGGTGTTCAAGCCCTCAAAAGGAGCTTGTAGGGCCAACTAAGGTGGTCTGTCGCAGGTAAGTCGGAGCTCTCTCAACAGTCTTTACTTAGCCCCCTTGCTTTGTTTCCCTACGAAACACCTGACTCACGTCCACTTTGACCGCTTACTGCCTGTGGATCATTTTCTAGCTCACGTCCTCACTGCTACTTCTGCTATTGAGTTGTGTGCTTCCCAACAACCAGTTGCTGTTTTTTAGTCAGTTGCTTTTAAACTAAAGCCTATTCATGTCAGTTGCACTTCCCATTATAATTATGTAATTTAATTGAACTAGTAAAAACAATGAAAAAAATGAATACAAAAGGAAGAAAAGATTTGTTTGTCATGAAAATAAAATGTTATGCATTAGAAAGAGTCTGAAATCAACTCACTTTAAAAAGATTGCTATTGAATTAGTATGTAAAAACAACTCCAAAAATTTTGGAGAAGAAGCAACAAAAGTAGAGTTATTTAACTAATGCCTGAACTAGAAAGAGCCTAATAGTATTCATTCATCCAGCAAACATTTATTAATCATTTACTACATGTGCTAGAAAGCAGGGTAGCTAGGAACATAAAAACAAATAAATCGCAATTCTTAAGAAATAAAAGTCTAGGAGGGAAAGGAGCTATTGGAATATACATATATATATGTAGTGAGACAATGTGATTGATATAGCTATATCAGTGGAGTGCTTTTAGGTCTACAAATGTTTAAATAAACGTGTGCTTTCTTACTAGTTTTCGAAGGACATTTAAAAGTATTTTCCCCCAGATAATATGAAATGTGTTATCAAATAGAACATTTGGAAAGCCCAGTAAAGTATAAAGGAAAAAATAAAAGTTATTTCCAATTCTACTTCCCAGAGAATAACTGTAAATATTTTGGTGGATTTTCTTCCAATCTTCCTTCACTCTGTTGTTTTATATTAAATTATTTTACATGAATTATGCTATATTATATTGTTATTTTTACACTAAAATTATGTAATATGCAAACACATTTTATTATGCAAAGCACTCATTTACAAAGCCTACTTTTATTTGATAATATTGAGGTAATCGTTGCTCTCTAGGCATATATGTAGAAAATCCTTAACATTATTTAGTGAACATGTTATTAGCTTTTGAAATAGCCTTTAAAAACATACTAGTGACAGCACAGTGCTCAAACTTATCAAAATTTCTTTTTCGTTTATTACATATCTATTATGAGGATATGCAAGTAAATGATAGTAGATTTAAACAAACATATTAGCCCAGGAAAAAATAAAGAAAAAATTATGTTACCATGTTTTACATATCCTCAGTTACATGTGACAAGTGTTTAATCTGATTTGCAGAGAGATCTCAGATATTTTCCACATCATTGTCCCTTTAGAAGTAATCTGAGCCATGATAACATGGCATGATAATGCAGATTGAAGCAACTCATAGCATTTTAGAAACTGACTTGTGGATTCAGGAAGATGTGTGAGAACTACAAAATAGATAAAATCTACTATTGAAGGAAAAGTGCTGCTAATCCTGCAGATTAGCTTCCATCCCTTTCTTCAGATTTTCTCCTCCTTATCACTGTGGAATGACATCAAGAGGAGCAAAGGGAGAGAGGGAGGCTGATGCTTTGCAGCAAGACTGATGCCTGCAGACCAGGGGTGGGATCGAGAGCAGAAGGAGGTTCAGTGAAGAGATGGAGGAGTTGCCTCACATTTCATCTTTGAGAAATAGGGCACTGGATGTACCCATCTACCAGAAGAGTTTAAACTGAATCTAATATGAAATAATGGAATATGTAAAATTCAGCCTTATGATTTCATGGGCACAAGTATCATGTCTGTGAAATTATGGAGGCAAAACTGCTTTGAAAACTCTCAAGTCCTGTAACAGTACACAGACTCATTCTTGTATACTGTTAATAAGGAATAAAAAGCTTGAGGACTTTTCCTTTATACTTCATCAGTCTTTCTGCATTCTATTTTCTTTTTTTAATCTGTCCTCCTTCACACATAACATTCTCTGGGGCTTTAGCAAGGCAGGGAAACTCAGGCACCCAAACTGATTAATATGGTCAAGTCTAGAAGAAGCCTGCTCCTCACTGGAGCCCAGAGTTCACTTCGGCAGCCTGCATCCAAGTTTAGGATAGCTTGGCTAGTAAGCGGTTTTTAACCAGTTCAGCAGCTTTCAAGCCTCTTTCTGAGAATCCTTCAGCCTCTAACTGAATCTATTCATTTTGTCTTTTCTACTCTGGACTTTAGTCATCATCTCCATTCCCACCTGGGAACAGAAGCTCTAGTCCTTTACTCTCAACCTACCACCAGGGCCAGCTTCACGGGCACACACCCTCTGTGGTCATACAGAGCCCACACTCAGGAGGGCCCTGGGCTTGGTCTAATGCTCTGCTGTTACTCTCTTAAAATTCTTAACAATTTTTGAACAAGGGGCCCTGCATTTTCATTTTGCATGGAGCCCTGCAAATTATGTAGCCGTTTTTGTCCATGATACATAGCCACGAGCCAACCCACCAACTCCTGTGGTTACTGCTGGAACACCAGCCTGACCTCAACCGCTGGGGCCAAAGGCAAAGCCAGGCTGAAGCAGCTGAGGTTCCTACTATTTCTGCCCTTGCCAAAATGGCAAAATTATACCCTTAGCTAGAGGGAATCAGAGACTCCAGATGAAGCTGCCTTAAAAAGTCTGGAGTTGAGAGCTAATGAATGAGTCCATTTAATTAGCTGCTGGGGGCTAACACTGGCTTAGCCTTTCCTTCTTTCAGATAATGCTTACTGAAGAGCAAGGAGAAGAAAAGCAGCCAGTGCCCACCCTCCACCCCCATAGGCTTGAATACCTAAAGGAGAAGGTGGAGATTTAAATTGAATGTAAGTTCGGAGTTCTGCGGTTATTATGTGGATTTGATTTTTACTTAATAGTGACTTATTTATGAGTAACCAGGAGAGCTATGAGACTTGTCCAGCATTCATTCAGAGGCAGAGAAAGAACAAGTTATGAGTGTAGGTTCAAAAAAATAGTGGCAAGAAAGAAAAAGTTGGTTTTGCTGGTGTTCTATTGAATCCAGCTTGTTTAATAAACTAGATACAAGAGTCATAGTGCCTTATGGCCAGTGGGAGAGTAAGTGAACAAATGGATCATGAGTGCACAACTCGTATTAAACCACAAAGCCTACTATTTTTATTCATAAGGCTAGTTGCGCCCAAATAACGTAGGGGTTCGATAATATTAAAAGTCATAACTACCACCTCTTAGGTGTTTACTATATACCAAGTAAAGTGCAAAGTATATTTTATGTATTATATAATTTTCACCTCACAATGAGGTATTTTAATAACCACATTATACACATGAGGAAATCGTGTGTTAGAAAGATTAGAGTCACTAAGCCATACACCCGGTGAGGAAAGGAGCCAGCATTTGAAGCCAGCTTTGCCTAACTCCAAATTCCATGCTCCACATCTAATGTTACTAAAAGACTGACTTATTCAGATTTTTCAGCATGCCTTTCTGGGCAATATGCTTTGCAATCCTATATATAGCAACCATTAAAATAGCATCATTTCCAGCCAAACAAACAAAAGCAGTGAAATGCCTCTCTTTTTCTTTTTCTCTTCTCTCCTTTATTTCTTGTCTTTTTTTATATTTACACATACAAACCATAAAATGAACAAACAAAAATACCCAAACGGATTATTACAATAAAATTCAATTCAGCCATCTGCACAGCTTTTAAAAGTCCTGTAGGGAAGAAAAAGGGAAGTCTTAACTTAGTTTACTGTCTGTATCATGTATCAGATGATGAAGGAAACAATGAGAACTGCTGTTCTAGATAAAAATCTAATCAGTAAAAAGAGGTCTGGTGGAAGCAAGACAGAACTGTGTGAGAAGGGAAGACAGTCCACCCAGAATTCATGTGAACAGCACAAAGCTAAAAGAAGAGAATTAGGATCTTAGAATTGCGAAGGATGTTAAAGAGAAGAGGATAGTATCTGAGGGATAGATGTAACTACTCAGGGTTCTGCATATTAATCTTGGTTTACGTAAGAACAGAGATAAGATATGAAAAAAGGAATGCTTAAACCAGGAATTAAATGGAATTGGAAGAAGAATATGAAATAGGCTGATAGACTAAACAGAGGTATGTACAAGATATTAGGAGCTATTAAAATGTTATTTAAATTTTGGAGAAGGACCAAGAACAAGAAACACAAACTTAGACTTTGGGGACAGATGATGTAATGTTGATGGATGAACTAACTGAATACCCATTCTACTTACTTTGTCTATTGATGAGAGTGACAATAATTGAACGAAAGTCCAAATTTGAGGATAAGAAAACTGAAGTCCAAAATGGGCAAGGAACTTGTAAGACAGTATCTCACTACTATGCAAATCTCCTTGGCCAAGATGAATTATATTTTCTTGCTTGAAAGGATCTTGGAAGTAGGATACCTACAGGAAAGCTGGCTGTCTTTTAAGGACAAAATGAAAAGATGAAAAGTCTGGAGATAGACAAATGTCCTTATTTTTAAAAAGAAGAGAAGGTAGCAATGTCAGATAGAAGAACTTTAATCTTGTGAGTGATTCTGAGCAAGATCCTACAAAAAGATTATAATAAAAAATTGCTATGATATACTTACTACATGCCAGACCTGGTCTTAGCACTTTATTTACTTTAACACCTCACACTCATGAACAGCCCTCTGAAGTGTATACAGAGTAAAACCTCACTGTGCAGCTTGCTTGGAATCTCAGTTTTTCCAAATAGGCTAATTCAAGATTTTCTTCACCACAATACACATATTATAAAGGCTAGGGAGAGGAATATGCATCTTCTCTAACCGTTAAAAGTAACTATAAAAATTCTATTATGATCTCCAAATGTGCTGCCTTTCTCTGACCCAGACAATCTGAAGACTGTGAGAGGATCATCTAAGGGCCAGACCTGGGTGGGGGTGAGGGGAGGGAGGGGCAGTTATTGGTGCAACCAGTCCCCCTGCTGTATCTATCATCCATGGGAGTGGGAAGGTGAGCCTGGTCTTGGCCATTCCCACAAGTCTAGGTTGGGGCTAACACCCTAATGTTTACATTTCTATGTTGGCAGATGTTAGGCCCTGGGGTGGTCTGTGCCCCCCTCTCTCTTGTGATCTCACGGATCCAGTGGCTCCTGGCTGTCCAGTGGAATACTGTCTTTGCCGGCCTCCCTACCCCCATCCCTAGGACAAGTGAGAACTTGAGGGGTAGAAAATAAGTTTGGGCAATGGCCCTTCTTACCCATGCTGAAAGGTGGCCACTTTTGATAAACAAGGGCATGGGGAGAGAGGAAGGTAAGAGTTGAAGGATGCCTCCCCTCAGCTCGGATCCCAACACCAGTTAATTCCTGCTAACACCACCTCTGCCTCTCTAGAGCTGGGACTTCTCCTCAGCCTGGCAGGTGGTGACCTCATATGATGGTAAATCTCCCAATCATATATGAAAGAACACAAACAACCGGGGAAAGGAGATTTGTGACAATCAAATTTTGAAAGTACAAATTACATGAATATCAAACTCATAAAAGTCAAAGCTTTTCAAAGATAGGGGAAATTCACTTGTTGAGAATGTACCCTGCAACACTGTAAATCCACTTACATAAGATTGGTGCCTGTCCTGGGCCTTGCCCCTGCTAGAATTTTATTAACCTTGTCATAATATCACCTACATGTTACATGTTTGAAAAGGTTTTTGGAGCTGGTTTCTTAATATCATAGGGGAGTTTTAGTGTATTTATTGATTCATGGATTAATTGATAATTTTTCTGCCATGATGTAATATTTCTATAGCATTATCATGTTCTCCATAACTTAACACCTTTTAAACAAGTTTTCAAATTTGGAGATTTTTTTTCCTGGGTAACTCAAAATGTGAACAATGGAATAAAGTGAGGGGGAAAAGCATGCTACTATGAGTTAGGCAACTGAGTTCTACTTCTGGACTAGCCCATAGCCACCTGTGTGATCTCGGATTAGTCACTTCATCTCTCTGAGGTTCCATTTTCTTACTTGTAAAATAGGAGGATTAAACTCTGACCTAAGATTCTTTAATTTGTCATTTCTTTACAATGGCTATGTGTTCACTTTTCTGTTTAAATGTATGACTTTCAAAGCTCACATTTTATGACATTGGTTATAACTAAATAAAGAAACGTCCCACTTGATTCCAGTATTCCCCATATCCCTTTCCTCTTGGAGTTATGTCCATAGTGGTATACATTATTGTTTATGGAGTTCATAGGGTGACAGATGATTCAAGGTCATTATATTCTGCTGTTTATGTCATGCTTACATTGTTGATTTTCAAGGTGTTTTATGGGTATAGGTGCAGAGTTAAATGCTCTTTTGAAAGAACTACTTATAAGGTTGACCCTTGGCTGATGTTTAGGAACTTGGATTTAAGGAGGGTTCCAGCCATTTCCAGACCTAATAAAAATGGCTCACTGTGCCTAAACTGTACAAACAAGATGTACAGGTTATGCTGAATATCTGCTTTTCTTCTGGGAGTACAGAATTTTGGTATGTGCTAGGCAGAGAGTGCCCACATGACCAGCTCACAGTAAAAATTTTGGACACTGGGTCTCTAATGAACCTCCCCAGTAGGCAATATTTCCTACATGTTGTCACATCAATTGCCAGGGAATTAAGTGTGTCCTGGGGGTTTGGCTTTCCTGGCTGCTAAAACAAATACTATGCAATTATATTGGCTTAAACAATGGGGGCTTATTGCCTCATGGTTTTGAGGTTAGGAGAAATCCAGTATCAAGGTGTCACCAAAGTGCTGCTTTCTTCCAGAAGATTTGGTGCTCTGGCGCTGGCTACTGGTGATACTTGGTCCTTGGCTTTATGGTCACACTGCAACACACATGGTGGCCTCTCCTGGCTTCTCTGGTTTCAGTCAAGTTCCAGCTTCTTCCTGTGACTTTTTCTCCATGTGTTTGAATTTCATTCTGTTTACAAAGGACTCCAGTAATAAGTTTAAGAACCATCCTGATTGAGGTGGGCCACACCTTGAATGAAGTAACCTCATCAAAAGGTTCTACTATAATGGGTTTTTATCTACAGGGATTAAGAGCAGATTAAGCTTAAGAACATGTTTTTCTGGGGTCCATAGCTCCAAGTTCTATGAAGAGCTCATGCCTGGTTTCCTCCAGGTATCACCACATGTAACTTTTCCTTTTGCTGACTTTGCTTTGTATATCTTTACTGTAATAAATCATAGTTGTGGATACAACTACATGCTGTTTTATGAGTTCTCCTTGCACATCATCAAACCTAAGAGTGGCTTTTAGAACTCCCCATCCAGTATCCTTAGAATGTTTTCCATTCCCTGCATCATTCCAGAAGCTAGTTCATTACAGGGACATTCCTGGTAGGAACAGGGAACTGTTTCTACATTATGTGCCACTTCTCCACCCCTACCTAGACCAAATGAGTGGCAATGTTAATTAACCCAGTGTATAGAGATACTGTGACCTTTATATCCAGGCTTTCACATAAACATGAATATTATAGAAGCACTACTTTCAAACTTAGCTCTTTCAGCCATGGACTCCTTTGTATTAAGAAAAACCTTTTGGGAAGGCCAATGTATGAAACATTTGAAAGTAAGGCTATTCTGGTTGAGGTAGAGCATGAGGTGGGCATAGACCCTTGCCTACTTGATATCTATTCTTCCCCTTTCCTTCCTCAAGTTGAAAAATGTGACTTAGAGTTCACTGTGTTTTTTTTTTTAATGCATACCATTGTTGTGGGCACCCCACAAGGTTATTTCCTCAAAGAGGGAGATAGACGGTAAAGCAATTGAGTTATTTACTAGTGAACTCATAAATGAATGAGAAATTATGCCAGCATCATGTTTATCTCTTTAATCAGAAGCCAAATCTGATGATTGGAACAGTCATATCTGTCATAGCTAAAGGCACAACTGAACTTAACTACTATTCTCATTACAACAAGGAAAGAGTAGGGATCTCATTGTTTGTAAAGCCTCTATTATGAGCACATTATATATTATTTAATTTTTTTTTTTTTTTTAGAAAACCATGAGAGATACTTTCTCCTCATTTTACCAAAGCAAATTCTCACATTGCTGCAGAGTTGGGATTTGAATCTACCCCTCACTCAGTTAGCTACAGTATATTGTATCCCTAGGTATCCAATGTTTAGGTAGTCTACTGTTTGACATAGCAGCCCAGCCTATTAACCTCAAGCCCAGCTCACTAACCTTTCCCTTGGGGCTGTTAAATTTCTTTTATATGCAAGAGGGGTTGCTGGAAGTTCTCAGTTCTGTATGTCCTATGAAATAGATAGGAGGGTTAGGGAAGAGACTATGTACATGTGATCTTCCCTCTTCAAGGAGGAGGCATTGAAAGCTGGATGAGCGTGTTGCCAAAAATACCCTCAATGGTCCAGCAGTCCTTGCTAAACTGAGCATACAGGAAATGTGCTTTAATTACCACCGGCTACCACTATCGGAAGGATATTTGCTGATTGTGACTGTTTCCTCCTTGGCCTGATGTCTTTGTTTAAAAAGAAAAGCTGTGTCCCTGATAGATGCTTGCCAGCCTGAGTTTTCTAATTATCTCCAGTTTTTCTGTTTTTCTTGAGGTTGCGCTTCAGTGAATCCTTAAAACATCTCCTCTTCCCTCACAGCTCATGATTATCCCATTTCAACTTGCTGTACAACAGCTGTCTGGGAGCCAGCTGTCACTCTCTAGTGCACGTGAGCAGTCCAGCAGAATGACATTCCTGTGTGTTTTGGTTTCACTCAAAAACTTCAGTGGGACATTACTCCCCTCAGAGGATGAAGGATTGAAAAACAAAGGACATTTGGACAAAGTTGATGGTTGTAAATACCCAATCCATCACTGAGGTATGGCCCAAACAGGTGATACACATTTGAACAGGAGGGATAACACACATTCTTATTTTTGTTCATTGCCTCTCTTAAGGCAAAATGGCAACGATGAACTAGGACACCCTTCTCAACACTGGTTATGAAGCGTGCTGGGAATAAGGAGATTCTTAGTTTGCCAGCCTACTAAGACAAACAATACAAACTGGTTTGGGTTAGATAGGGGGTCGGGGACTAGGAAACCAGCCACCCTGGCACAAAAGTTGGGGATTATAGGCAACAGAAAGAGATACACCACTTACTGGGCTAAGACAAAGACCAAACAGAGGCAAGAATCTCAGTTTTGGGTCCAGATTGCTCAGAGAGGTCTGTGAAGAGATTATTAAAATGATTATAAATTTAGTTATGAATATATATACTTTAAACCTTTTAATCTAATAGATATGTATCATTAATTCTATTTTACAGATGAAAAAAATTACAACTCTGAGAATTTAAGAAATTTGCCTAAGGTAATATCATTAGTAAATGATAGCATCAGGAAATGAACCAGGTTCAGCTAGAATGAAAACCAGTACCACCAAGTCACACTGTGATCAAAACTAGGGCAGCACGTTCAGGGTACAGTTCAAAACTGAACTCTATCTTCTCTCCAGAACAGTTCCCTCTCCCTTCAAAATGAGTCCTTTCTTGTGCAGTCCCTCTCTTGGTTAATGATACCAGGATAGTGGAGTTGCCAAGATTGAAACCTAGGACTCACTTTGATGCCTACCTCTCCTTCAGTCTTTAAGACTTAGCTCATGCATCACCTCATCTAGAAGTCTTCCTTAAGGTCTATGGTAAATTGACTATGTATCCCAATATAGACATGTTTTTAATTTTAACCTTCACTCTTGTGAGCATGAATGCATTGTAAATAAGTACTCCTGAAGATGCTATTTTCAGTTAAGGTATGGCACAGCTGAATGAGGGGGGTTCTTAACCCATATCATTGGAGGCCTTATAAAGAGAAAAATGTGAAAGTCAGGAATTGAAGAAGGTCATAGGGGGAGGAAGGAAGTCAGAGAAAACCAGAAAGGTAGAGAAAGATCACCACATGACAGGAGGCAGAGATGCAAGCCAAGGAATCCCAAGGATTGCAGCAAGTCCCCAACAGAATGGTAGCCTTTGGGGAGAAGGTAAGTTCTTGCCAACCTCTTGATTTTGGATTTCTTCTAGCCTCAAAAGTGTGAACAAATAATTGCTTATATTTAATCCAAACCAGTTTGTATTGTTTGTCTTAGTAGGCCTGCAAACTAAGGTACCCTCTTCCAGGGTAAACATCTCCTCTGCTATGAGCCCATAGTGTCTTTAGCATATCTTCCTCCTCCACTATAAGTGGGCATCTTCAGAGTTTAAGGACTGTGTTCCACATATCTTTGATTCCGGAGGCACAGAAAATGGCTGTCACATAAACAGTACTTCATAAATGTTTGTTAATTAGGTTAATAAAGAGGAGAATGAATGAATGAAAACCAGAACATCAGGAAATAATGTTTCCTTCCATTAAAAAATGTTCCCTTGTCAGCACTAAGAAGAAGAGAATGTTTCATCCGTGAATATTTCATATTTTAATGGGCATTGTCATTACTGGCAGTTTAAAAAATGTGCAGGAGGGACATAAAAAGTACACAATGTATTTATGGTTTTAATAATTACTAATTAAACACTTTGGATGGATATAAGCCACCAGATGTTATTAAAGACAGCTATGGCTTCCCCAATATACTTCGTCAAACATTCAATTATGTAGAGCTACTTTAGGCATTAAAGCAGGGTGCCAAGATTTATAATAAAGATCCTTTAGACACTTCCTTTTTCTTTTCCTGACATAGATAATGGATAAATGTGCTCCCTGGCTCCTCTTCCTTAATTTGTACATAGCTTAGCAGAAGTCAATGGCAAGTATAGGGTTAACTGTGTGTTTGATCACAGTGTTACCTGAATCACATACAAAAGTTACTACTGCTTCATAAGCCCAGGAAATAAATATGGTCACAACCCTTGCATTTTTCCAAGCAATCTTTTTGAAAAAAAACATTTTTCTCATTAACAGGAAGTCTAGAATCATTCTCTAATACCTTCTACACCCTCATCAAATTATCCAAAACCCTAAGGGATTAGTTCTAATTCCAAATGCCATGTAAAAAGAAAACTAGAAGAGCTGATTAGTTCACTGCTGCCATTGCTACTCACTGCTGTCATCCAATGTTACATAGGTGTCGAAGGGCTAAATATCTGTTCAGGTGTCATTGGTGCCTTCTGCTTAGTATCCAAGTAGAGCATTTTGGTTCATATCCATATGGCCAGTAGCTGGTACTCAAAGCACAGCCACTGGAATTAGCTACACAGTGATTGCTAGTTTTATTTATCCACGATGCTGGAACCAGATCTCCTACTAAGTCCTAAAAGTAGAATGAAGGCCATCAAAACTGACTTCCCTTGAACAATTGACTTCTCTTGATCAATGTGGAGACTTTATTGATTTTTCTGCAAATAAACCTAGGCAATGCCATGGACCATTTATTTCTCTAACTTGCACTCTCAGGTGTCTAAGAATTAGGTCTTCCTTTCTTGTTACCAAATGCTTAGTCTCAATATTCAAATGAATCCCATCTTTTCCTCAGATGTCAGTTCTGCCTTCCAGGGTATTTTAAGGAGCTTGCCTTTGCTAGACCCCTTGCTTGTTTCTTCTAGAGCAGTGGATCCTACACAATGAGAAGGTCAACTCAAGTGCTGTAAATAAATACAGGTATCTTTTAAAAATTATTGTTTTTCCTTCTCTTTCTCTTTCCACACACACACACATTTCACAATTCCCCATTATGCACAGGAAATCTCATCAGATGATTACATGCATCCATTAGCATCTCTGCTTTCTGTCACAGATTCAATCATAAATATAATTGGTCCCAGTAGGAGTGGTGCCAGGACCTGAGAATGGACTGAACCATAGTATTGGAATCATTAGAAAAGCCTACTAAACTGCAGGCCTGTTGATGATAAGCTGATTAGCTATGAGAAGAATATTTTAGAGGCATTTATATGTGGCAAGAACTGTACTTTTCCTGAACAGTGGGATTCTATTTATATTACAGACACTGTAAATGTAACATCTGATGATTTTTTTCTTAGCATGAAAGTTCGTAACTAAATGGATAGGACCTTACAGAATGCATGTGTTTACTCTAATATATCATGTGTTTGATCAAAATAGTATGCCACTTAAAAGTTAACCCTAATTTCTTTATTCTATTGAGTAGATTCATTTCCTTGAACCATCTTTAAATATTTTTGGATGAAGATTATGTTAAAAAACTGATGATGGATATTGAGGATTGAATTACGTCCTTCATAAAGACAAGTTCAAGTCCTAAGCCCTGACAATGTGGGTGTGAACCCATTTGTAGACAGAATCTTTGAAGATGTTATTAGTGAAGGTATAGCCAAATTGAATCAAGTTGGGCCATGATCCAATAAGGTTGAAGTCCTTATAAGCAAAGGAAATTGGACATGAAAGTAGAACCCAGAGGAGGAAACAGAAAAAGGCGATTGCTTTGTGATGGAGGCAGAGACTGAACCATCAACTGAACACTACAGATTTTGGAGAAAACATCCTCGTGATACCTTAGGGTTGGACTTCTAGTCTTCAAAATAGTGACACAACAAATTCCTACTGTTTAACCTAGCCAGTTTGTGGTATTTGTCATAACAGCCCTGGCAAACTGAGACAATAGGTTTGTAGTATCTTCTTAATATACATGGAAAAATTTGTAATTATCTACATCAGATGCATTTCAGAAAAAAAAGAATCAACGTGATTTATATCTTGTGACAATTTTTATTATATGTGGTATAATTATATACTTTAAAGGACAAATCCCATTAACAAGAAAATAAACATTATTTATATCTCAGAGGGAAGCAAATAAATTTATGTGGGTTTAAATATAGAAATATATTTTGCATGCACTCAAGAATGTATTTTAAGGCTACTCATATTTATTCATTCATTCATTCATCAGAATGTGATACCTGGTATGTAGTGAATTACATAGAATTGATCATGTATCATTTCTAGGTATAGACAAAATTAAGAGCATTTTTTTACTTCTAGAAATCACATACTTCTCACATACCATAGTTTGAGCTTGTCTTGGACAATTTACTGAAATGTTCATTAATTAATGAGATGGCAAGATCTTTGGCATTTTGTCTGCTACTATATAAGCAATGTTAAATAAAGAATTGAGACATTGCCCAGATAATTCAATATAGATTTCCCCTCATGCCAAATATGCCTCTTGTTAGCTCATTTGGTTCAAATATGGTTCATTTAATGCCGAGAACAATGCTTAGGCACTTCCAGGGTCAGATAACAATTTGGAAAGAAACATTTCATGCCTTAGCCACAGGCTGCATCCCCAAAGCCAATAAAACACCTCACAAATAAGTACCCAGGATCTGTAAAAGAATCCATGAGAATGGCACACTGGGATATACCTGTATTAAACCGGTCATATTTAAAATATAGTAAGTTCCTCATGATCATTATTTAGATGCACAACCAAGAGCTGGAGTTTGCTTATACCATGTCTAAACTTTGCTTTGTTTTGGGGGTCACTCATCTTGTCAGTCAGATGAGATCCCCTGTTCTTTCTCTTAAGTTCATTTTTTGGTGCTATCAGCTTTGTGCCATGCAAAATTGCAATAAGCAAATATCCTGTCTTCTTATCCATCAGATGACTGAGCCACTCATGGCCAAGCGGAGAGCCCCATGTCCTCTGTATTGACTTAGCACACAATCTTGGCACATTTTCCCCCTTAGCTATAAATCCTCCTTAATGTACTGTCTTTCTGCCCACATTTCTCCATCTGCTTCACAAATATGTCTCGTATAGAAAGAGCATATGGAGGCTTCTCACATTCTCTCCTGCCTCCACTCCAGGCTAAACTACTACCTTACATAGAATTTCGACTTTACTATAGAACTTTCCACTTTATTTTCAATTATGTTTCTGGATGAGGAAATTATTAAAATGGTGAGACAGGGAGGCAGTGTGTGCGTGTGTGTGTGTTTGTGTGTCTGTCATATTTATGAGAACAAGAGTTCCAGTGGAAGAACAGGCGCCAGTCTGAGGATAATTAGAGGTATTAAAAAAGTTACCCACGGAGAAACAGGGTACATGTTGTTCTACCTTAATTGCATCTTCTGGCTTCCTTTCTCCCAAGGGATGCCTTTCTGGAGGCTGACTATTCACTATTCACCTGAGGGTATTTTCTCTCACCTTGACACATTTAAGTTTGCGACCTGTCATTTACAACTCTGCAAACGGAAGGCCATTCAGAATTCATAGGCACATCATAAATTTGCTCTGAGGGCTGTTTACAAACACAGACCTGAATGGAGTAGGTTAGCTTGAAATAAAGTTAGCAACTGATGTGGTGTCTCTGAGAAGTGATCCTGGACCCTGGGCATCTCAGGTCACAGCTGATGAAAGATTTCCTAGACTCCAGTGGCAGCTGGGTCCATTCCATGTAAACCAACCAAGTTGCTATTGGTGGGAGCCGTGTCCATTGTCTGTGCACTGGAACCTTCTGAAATGATGCATATGCAGAATAGGAGACTCACACAGGACATAGGCAGATAGAACAAACTCAAAATTAAACAGCTCCCACTCAACTAGGACAATATTGAATGTTCTTAATGGCTCCTTAGAGCCTAGAATCAAACCTAAGGAGCAAGTGGAGAAGAAAAAACCGTAAGCAAGGATCTTAAACCCTCTTTAAATTATCAACCTCAGTGACTTGAGAAAGTGGCTGAATTGGACCAAGGTTAACTTAGAAATGAGTATATTGTTTTCTTTATTAGGTAGAATTGTGGCTGCTAGCAAGAAACTAAATTGAGTTGGTGATTGTATAATTCCTACTTGATATTATAACAGTCCATTTTAGCATTTAGCTAGAAATTGACATGAAGATTCTTGGTCTCATGTTTCTCAAATATATCAATCTCTTTTTTTGGAATGGGGATTTTTTCTACTTACAGATTCTCATCATCTCCTCTGTTTTCCATAATCATACGAAAGTTACAAAAGTGAACACTGCTCAGATGTGCCAATTCTCTCAGTACTTTAGAAGGTAATCCATCTCTATCTATAGACTTATGTTTAAAAATTATTTAACTTTATTTAAAGTTTATTTAAAGACCTGTTTATTTAAGAGCATTCTTTCCAACTGCTTTCCACTTATCCTGGGTTTCCATTCCCTTACCATTATGTTTGTTGAAGACTTTTCAGTTTGAAGCTTATTCCATTCTGCGAATTATGATGTGCTTTATGCTGAATAGATAGATGATGTCTATTCACTGTTAGCGTCAGTTGTGGTTGACAAATGAGGGCTTGTGATATAATTAAGTGCAGCCCTTTAGATCATAGAAGGGAAGCAGGAAATTAATATAAACATGCAAATGAAGTTAGCCCAGAACATTTTTTAATTGATTGAGATGAAGTGGTTTTGCTGCTCAAAGTGTTTGTATATCAAAAGTGTCCCTGTTTGCCATTTTGCTGTGCAGTGCAGACAAATTTCATTGGCAAAGAAAAGGCACTGAGGGCAGATCTGTAGACAATTAGAATTTTGGTTTTCACCTGACTAGTTAAAGAAAATAAAAAATCAAAGAAGGGACAGAAAACTTTGAAATCCTAATAATTTAAAAAATCATTCTGCAAAATTCCTCTCTAACATTCTCTTCATGGAAACACAGATGGTTCACCCTGAAGCTGATGGAGCTTAAGCTTCAAGGTCCCTTACTGACACAAGTTCCTTCCAAAGCCCTGAAAGGGTGGGAGCAATGTCGTCATATGCATGTGTGTTTTTATAAGATTTGCGAAAGTATGATTACTTGCAATCTGTTCAGGCCTCTGTCTAATTCTCCTTTGACTTTCTCTTTGTCTACTTATTCATCTGTAAGAGATCTTGGAGTAGCTGTGAACATTATGGGGGATCTTGAGAAGTGAATAGATTTAGTTTGGCCTGTATTTATGGTTTTTAAATCAGTTTAATTATTGCTAGGTGTTTCTCTCTAATAGCGATAGTTACCAGTGTGTGACATGAAGTTGCAGGATCAGATATGAACTCTAGTACTCAACACTGCTTGTATGTCGGGATTAGAGTAGAAACAAGATTTAAGACGTATGGACTCGAAAACTGATTTGTGGAAAATTATGTCAATCATCAGATGCATAATTTTGGTTTTTGCTGATTTTTAGTTGAAATGCAAGTTCTCTCATGTTGGGAATATACTCGATAATTCAGCATATAAAATTATCCACCCATCAGACAGTTGATAAGAACTGCTGAAACAGAACTGGTCAGGATTCCTGTTTGTGGTACATAAACCTGTAGTAGTTTTACAAACAGCAGGAAGGCCTGTGTGTGCAATCATGTGCTTTATGCCTCTCAACTACCAATAACAAAAACTAGATTTCCATCAATAATGTTAGAAGAAAGACTGGATTAGATTTTTACTCTCTTCATAATATATTATATTAAAATCATTGTTACATAAAGACGTGAAAAAAGTATATACAACCAAAAATGTAGCTACTCCTGAGCTCTTAGGCAATTATTTCGTAAAAACCTTTTTGCTATTTTCATGATTTTTTGGATGTTAGTGATATTTTCCAGCTCTTTAAAATTTGTAATTTGTAGTGATTTCTTTTCTCATGCTGAGCAAATGTTCACTTTGGTACCCAATTTTGTATTTGCAATTTTGTATTTTTCTTACAAAGGTTCCCCACAAAACCAAAGTGTCTCTTGATGGGACACTATATTTCCAAGGGACATAATTCTTTGTTTTTCTCACCAAAGAACACATTTTGAGAATTATTTATTGAGAAGTTGTGCAATGGCTAGATTCAGTATCAACTTGGCCAAATGATCATGCCCAGTTATCCGGTTGGACAAGCACTGACCTGAACTTTGCTACAAGGATATTTCGTGGCTGGTTGATTAACTCATCCATCAGCTGATTGCCTCTGTAGCTGATTACATCTGCAACAACTAAGGCATGCCCCCCATAGCAAGATAATCCAATCAGGTGAAGGCTTTTAAGGGAGAAGAGAGACTCTTTCACTGCTTCTTCAGCCAGCAAGTCCCTTCTGTGGAGTTTATCCAGACCCTTCATCAGAGCCACTGGCTTCACAGCCTGCCCTACAGATTTTGGACTCTTCCATTCCCACAGTTGTGTCATACACCTTTATAAATCTCATATTTCCAGATCTCTCCTATTGGTTCTGTTTCTTTTGAGAACCCTGACTGACACAAGTTGTGATGGACAAAGTGTTTCATAGTTGTGGTTTGACTTGGGGACACTTTCTCAGCTTTCCTGAGCTGAAGAATAGCTGTAAAATAGAAAGAACAGTCCAGCTCACAGGAATGCTTTGGGGATTAAGTGGGATTAAATAACACATGTAGAAGTATGTTTTAAATTATCAAGTGCTATTTAAAAAGTCAACCTGGTGACATACAGACTTTGAGAATAGACTATCTTCTGTTTTAATTCTGGCACTACCTTTTTAGTAACATCTTCTTGGGTCCACTCATCTCCTCATTTGTATAGTGGGGAAAATGTACACAAGTCATAGGGTGGATGTAAGCATTAAATGACAGATAGTCATTATTATTATTGAATTATAGATATTATTCATTACCAGGAACTATGGAAAAGTAATACCTGGGAACTGAAGACACAATTTAAAATTAAATATATTGCTGTTTATAAAAACCTATTATTTTATCATTTTTTCTACTTTTGTCGGAATTCACTTATTTCACAGTCATGAATATTATACTGGCTGATAGTTTTTTAATTAATGGTATTTTGCTTTTCTTATTTTGAACAAAATTGATAAAAAACATGGCATGTAGCAAAGTGTTACATATTTTGTCACATCATTTATAGTGTGAAGACTTGTAAGGTCAAAGAGACAGTAACAGGCACTATTATATATCTAGGACCCTATAGCATCATAGGGTTCTGTGTATGAATTGGTAAGATGAATGAATAAAACATATTTCTTTTCAATCTGGTTAAAATATGTCTATGGTTTTCTTTTTCTTAAATATTTTTATTGCTCAAACAACATACAAACATTTTTAACATACAAACATTCCATACATGGTGTACAATCAATGGCTCACAATTTCATCACATAGTTGTGTATTGTCTATGGTTTTTCTTATTCTTTCAAACATCTATCATTTTTTAAAACAGAGTGAAAGGGTGAGCTTTGGAAAAAGGGCTCTCCCAATCTGTGCAATTTCCTTTCCTTACCCTAGGAAGATAAATTTTTCCTTCTCTCATATTTGAAAATTTCTTCCCATATACAGCTATATCCTACATACAGTTAATTTCCTTGGAGTCTGTATCTTCAAGGTGTGTGGCATAGCTTCATAAAATGAACAATAAAATAGGAGGCAGAGGATCAGGAAGAATATGACTACATTTACTGGCACTAAAAAGAGAAAGATAGGAGATGTGTATATGTGTATATATATATATACACCAATAAGCACTTGAGCCTAGTTTCCTGGCAACAATGTTCTTTCATGCATTTTCCTCAAGCAGTGTGCTTCTCTCTTTCAATTTTTCCTGTAGATTTCTACCTCTATGGCTTCCCTTGTGGTTCATGTTAAATGTTCCAGTTATCTATTGCTGCATACTAAACCAGCACTAATTTTTAATTTAGCGGTATAAAACACAACCATTTTGTTATGTTCACTGGATTAGTCAGGATTCTCCAGAGAAACAGACCCAGTAGGATACACACACACACACACACACACGCATGAAATATCAAGAGATTTATTATAGGAATTGGTACATGTGACCTTGGGGATTGGCAAGTGTGAATTCCATAGGGCAGGCTGCAGTTTAGAAATTCGATGAAGGGGAAGTTGAATCCCTAGAAGAAGCTGCAAGTTTGAAATTGAATTGTTTAGGACAAGCAGGCTGGCTAAAGTAGAGATAAGAATTATTCTTTTTGACTGCTGGAAACTCAGTTCTCCCTTTAAGGCCACCAACTGATTAGATGAAGAAATCCCTCTCATTAGTAAAGGCAGTATCTTTTGTTGATTGTAGCTGCAATCAACTAATGATTTAAATCTATCTATGAAATACTCTCACAGTAACAATCAGACCAATGCCTGCTTCACCAAACAACTGGACACCATTACTGTATCAGTTTGAAAGGATTATGTATCTTAGAAAATCCATGGTTTAATCCTGATCCAATGTTGTGGGAGTAGCTTTCTTTAATCCTGAATCAATAATGTAGGTTGGAAACTTGATTAGATTGTCTACAGAGATGTGACTCACCCAATTGTGGGTATTAAACTTTGATTACAAGGAGATGTGATTCCACCCATTCCAGGTGGGTCTTGATTAGTTTACTGGAATCCTTTAAAAGAGAAAGTGTTTTGCAGAGCCATGAGAGATCCATGAGAGCCAAGAGCCAATGAAGCCAGAGAGCTTTGGAGATGAAGATGGAAATTGCCCCTGAGAGAGCTTCATGAAACAAGAATCCTGGAGAGAAAACTAGCAGACATCACCATGTTCACCATGTGCCTTTCCAGTTGAGAGAGAAACCCTGAACTTCATCGACCAAGTGAAGTTGACTTCTTGTTGGTGCCTTAATTTGGACATTTTTATAGACCTGCTTTAATTTAGACATTCTCATGGCATTAGAACTTAAATTTGCAACCTAATAACTTCCCCCTTTTAAAAGTCATTCCATTTCTGGTATACTGCATTCCGGCAGCTACCAAACTAGAACAATGACCTAGCCAAATTGACACACAAGATTAATGATCACAATTACAGATGTTGGGGATTAGAAATGTTGACAGCATAGCAAGGACTCCTTTCCTCTGGTCTACAATGTCTGGGGCCTCAGCTGCCAAAGAGTGAAATAGCTAGTGATGACTTCAATGGCTGAGGACTAGAAACATATGGAGGCTTCTCCATTCACATGTCTAGCTCTTGGATGGGTGTGTCTCAAGTTTGGCCTTAGCTAGAACTGTTGAGCAGAAATTCAACTTGTGGCCTCTGCCTATGGCTTGGGCTTTCTCTTACCATGGTAGTCCATGTCAGTTCATGACTCCAAGAGTGAGTGCTTCAGTGAAAGTGGAAGATCTTTTATAACTTAGCCTCAAGAAGTCACATAATGTCTCCTCTGTCATAAGCAGTCATAAGTGCACCTAGATTCCAAGAAAGGGGACAAAGACCCCCACCTCTCAAATGAAGGGTTGTTGAAAAATTTGCAGTCAAGTTTTAAAATTGCCTCAGTAAACAAATCATCTTTACATCTAAGGATCAGGAGTGAGCAAACACAATTAATTTATCTAGATTGCAAATCTCAAGATAGAATTATTTTTTTGTAATTTTTTTATTGAGATATACTTCACATACTATAAAATTTACCTTTAAAGTATACGATTCAGTGGCTTTTAGTATATTTACAAAATTGTGGAATCATCGCCATTATCTAATTCCAGAACATTTTCCATCATCCCCAAAGAAATCCCACACCATTAGCAGTCCCTCCCAATACCCTTTATCCATAAGACCTTAGAAATCACTAATATATATTCTGACTATGGATTTGCCTATTACAGACATTTCATATAAATGGAATGACACAATATGTGGTCTTTTGTGTCTGGCTTCTCTCACTTAGCATGTTTTCAAGCTTCACCTATATTGTGGCATGTATCAGTACTTCATTCTTCGTTTTTATTGATAAATACTATTCCATTATATGGATACACTAGATTTTATTTATCCATTCATTAGTTGGTGGGCATTTTGGTTGTTTCTTCTTTTTGACTATTTGGAATAATGCTGCCATAAGCAATCATCTAGAAATTTCTGTAGACATACGTTTTCAGTTCTCTTGGTTATATACCTAGGGGAACTTTGGCTTTTTTTTTCCCTTAAATATTTTTACTAAGAAATCATCACACACATAGAGTCCATTCCCTGTATGCAATTAATTGCTCACAATATCATCTCATAGTTGTGTATTCATCACAATGATCATTTTTAGAAAATTTGCATCATTCCAGAAAAAGAAATTAAAAGAAAAAAGGAAAAACACATACATCCCACATCTCCACTCCTCCCTCCCACCGACCACCAGTAATTGAACCCACTCAATTTTTAACCCCTGATCTCCCCCTATTGTTTATCTATTTACTCATCTGTCATAACCTGGATAAAAGGTACATCAGACACAAGGTTTTTACAATCACAGTCACATTGTAAAAGCTATATAATTATACAGTCAACTTTGATTCAAGAATCAAGGCTACTGGAACACATTCAACAGTTTCAGGTACTTCCCTCTAGCCACTCGAATGCCCCATAAACTAAAATGGAATATCTACATAATGCATAAGAATAACCTCCAGGATAACTTCTCAACTCTGCTTGAAATCTCTCAGCCACTGAAAGTTTATTTTGACTCATTTCTCCCTCCCCCCTTTTGGTCAAGAAGGCTTTCTCAATCCTGTGAAGTCAGACCCTGGCTCATCCTGTCCCATGTTGCTAGGGAGATTTCCACCCCTGGGAGTCATGTCCTACATGGGGGGTAGGGCAGTGAGTTCACCTGCTTAGTTGGCCATATCTGAGCAGCAAAAGAAAGGGTGTGTCATGGTCAGGTTCATGTGTCAAGTGGTGGTACCTGTTTGTCTGATTGGTCAAGTGCTGGCCTGTCTGTTGCAAAGAGGACAGTTAATAGAATTAGATCATGATCATGTCAGCTGCATCCACAGCTGATTCCATTTGTAATCAACCAAAGGGGAGTGTCTTCTGCAATGACATTAGATTAAGCATCATCTAATCACTGGAAGCCTTTTAAGGAGGATTCAGAAGAGACTCTTCCTGTTTCAGTTGGCGAGCCTCTCCTGTGGAGTTTGTCCAGACCCTCCATCAGAATCATCGGCTTCACAGCCTGTCCTGCGGATTTTGGACTCTATTCCCGCGGTCACGTGAGACACTTTTATAAATTTTATATTTGCAAGTGTTCTCTGTTGACTCTGTTTCTGTAGAGAACCCTAACTAATACAGGGTGACTCTTAAGCATAAAAGTCCTTTGCAAGAATAAGCTTCACAGTGTCAACCCCCCCACCCCCCAGGATCGGGGGCTTGTAATCACTGTTTGTGAATATATCAGGAATTCCCCAGATGGGGAAGTTTAATATTTCCTCCTTTTTTCCCAGTCCCCAAAGGGGACTTTGCAAATACTTTTTAATTCTCTGCTCAAATTACTCTGGAATATAACAGGGTATCACACTAGCCTGTACAAACCAACAAGATCTCACACCCTATTCAAGATTCCATGTAATTATGCTGTTCAAATAATCTGACCATACAAGTTAAATTAGATAATATATCAAAAATATAAATTTTGTGCCAAATAAATATCTCTCCTTTTGGTCTCACACAAAAGTTGAAGTTTTAAAATATGGATGATATCATCCTTTACCCTGTATTCTGATTTACCTTAGTCCTCAATGTAGAATCCTTGGTGTGAAAAGTGAGGTGAACTATTAGATTTTAACTGTATTACTTGATGAAACATTCGAATTTTTCTATGAATGTGGTCAAAACTATCATAGAGTAACTAATGATGCTTTCATAAAAGAAGAGCCAATAGTACTTATAGATTACTATTGCTGTCACACATGAATGTCTGTCATGTGTACCCTGTCTGTAAGTGCCAAAGTGTAATTCCAAAAGAGGAAAGCCACCCCCAAGAATTGCTTCTTTGATCATTAATCATTGCTGTTAGTTACATTTTGATCCATCCATCTATCCACCTATCCATCCCACTCCAAAGGTGTGTAATGGGCATGCTAACATTGGCTGTCAGTTGTGCCTGAAAGCTGATTCATACAGGATTGGGAGTGATAACTGTTAAATTTCCAGGAATTTGCAAGCTGGTTGTTTAAATAATTATTATTAAAAATTTAATTATATAAACCTACAATTAAGTTATATTAAAAATAAAGTTAATGGGCCACCAAAACTTATCATTTCTTAATTATTTTACTACATTTTAGTATTACCTATGCTCTGATGGTTAGTTAAATTTATTTTATCTGTATGGTGGATATATTATATAATGGGGTGCTACTGTGCATAACTGCCCTACTCCACATTCAGTGATGCTATACTAGTGAATCAAAATCAACAACAGAGGGAACATTTATATATTAGAAATTAGCAAACACACCCTGATATTTTTAAATGTTTAAAGTAATAGAGAACACTGAAGGTATTAATACCAAAATGTAAATCTAAGTAACTATAGTTACAAGTAGTGGGTCAGATTCTTTTTCCTTTTTTGTATAGTTTTATTCTCCCAAAGTTAATAATTTCTTCCTTATATATATACCTTTTTGAGTTAATAATTTTCTGTTCACGCATAAAAGTTTGTTCTAGCCATTATTATTGTTGTCGATGCACTTATTTCCCACATATCCTTAATTATGTTTAAATGCTTTATTATATGTTCTATTTTATCAATTCCTGAATACCTTCCTCAGGGACCCTCTGTTCTTTCATTTTATACTTGTTTCTCTCTAGGCTTACTGCACAGATGTCATCCTAGGACATATTTAGTTCTCTTTGCAGTAGGAACTACTATTCTCTGAAGCCATTGTTTTCATATTTTTAGTTTAAGCCATTGTTCCAGTTTGCTAGCTGCCAGAATGCAATATAACAGAAATTCAATGGCTTTTAAAAAGGGGAATTTAATAAGTTGCAAGTTAACAGTTTCTAGGCCACGGAAATTTCCCAATTAAAGCCAGTCTATAGAAATGTCCAATCTAAGGCATCCATGGAAAGATACCTTGATTGAAGAAGGTCAATGACGTTCAAGTGGAAAGGCACATGGTGAACACAGTCAGGGTTTCTCTCTTGGCTGGAAGGGCACATGGCAAACAGAGAGTCATCTGCTAACTTCCTCTCCAGCTTCCCGGAAGGCATTTCCCTTCTTCATCTCCAAAATCACTGGCTGGTGGACTCTCTGTTTTGTGGTTCTGTGGCATTCTGTCATCCTTCTCTGGTCTCTCTGGTCTCTCTGAATCTCCTGGTTTTCTCTCTTGTTGTTCTCTTGCATTTTCCAAAGTGCTTCTTCTTTTAAAGGATTTCAGTGAAACCAGTCAAGACCCACCTGGAATGGGTGGAGACACATCTCCACCAAATCAGGTTTAATACTCACATTGATTGAGTCACATCTCCATGGAATAAGCTAATTAAGATTTCCAACATACAGTACTGAATAGGGATTAGAAGAAATGGCCGTCTTTACAAAATGGCATTAGGGTTAAAACATGGCTTTTTTTAGGGTACATAAATCTTTCAAACCAGTATAGCCATCATTTGACTATCTTACATACTCTAAAAGCTTTCCAAAAAAGAGTGAAAAGGTGCATGGGAGACAGATTTTGTGGGACTTCAATGTGTTTTTAGAACACATTTGATTCTAGAACTTGAAGTTGAAATTATTTTTTTTCAGAATTTCAAAGGAATTTCTCCATCTTCTAGTAGCCTTTGTTGCCACTGAGACTCTGCTGTTATTCGGATTCTTGTACCTTTGTATTTGACCTTATTTTCTTCTCTGGAAACTTTTTGTATCTTCTGTTTATTCTTGAAGTTCTAAAATTTCACAGTGTGTTTGCTTTCAATAAAAATGGACTGGACATTCATTGAACCGTTTCATTTTCCTTTAGCTTTGTTAGGGGAGAATTCCTTGATTTTGTCTTCCAACCATTTATTACTAGTAGTATTTTAAACTTCCAGAACCATATTTTTAAAATTCTCACGTGTCTTTCCAAATCTGTTTGCTTTCGAAACTTCATAGGCAGCATTTGGTTGGATTCTACTCTCTATCTCATCTGAGAGTCTTTTTGCTAAAATAGGAACCATCTATCCCATTTTTTATTCATATGTATATTCAGCTGTAAGTCTATCTTCTGATGGTATGCTCTTTGCTTTTTATTCACTTTTGTTAGGCACTCAGTTGAACTTTTAAAACTGAAAATCAGTATCTTATAGAATAATGCAGTATGATGTGCTGCTATTTACTAATTTCATAACCTAAGGGCTGAATCATCTTTACTTTTCCATAACCTTCCCCACCAACCCCACTGTCCTAGAATAATGCTGAGTTTATATTATGTATTTAATAGATATTGCTTACTTGACAGTCTATAGTGTGCTTTTTATATAGAGACAGTCAGTGACCTGATTTTTAAAACCACCTCCAGTGCTTGGTGTTACTAGTCATTATAAAAAAAGTATTTATTGAGTGAATAAATGGTTTGATTAATCTACTCAGAGAATGCTTTAAAGAAAATAATTTGTTATTGCAAATAAATTTTTACTTGCAACATATGCTTGCATCATTTAGTGATCTCTCTTATGATGCAATATTATGACCTATGTCGTGGTCAGCTTCATGTGTCAGCTTGGCCAGGTGGTGGTGCCTGTCTGTCTGGTTGGGCAAGTGCTGGCCTGTCTGTAGCGATGAGGACATTTCATAGGATTAGGTCATGATCATGTCAGCTGCATCCACAGCTAATTCCATTTGTAAATCAGCCAAAGGGGAGTGTCTTCTGCAATGCATCGTGCTCAATCTAATCACTGGAAGCCTTTTAAGGAGGATTCAGAAGAGACAGGCTCTCTTCCTGCTTCAGCCAGCAAGCTTCTCCTGTGGAGTTTGTCCAGACCTTCCATCAGGATCGTCGGCTTCACAGCCTGTCCTGCGGATTTTGCACTCTGAGTTCCCACGGTCACGTGAGACATATTTATAAATTCTATATTTGCGAGTGTTCCCTATTGATTCTGTTTCTCTAGAGAACCCTAACTAATACAGCCTACGGGATAAGAGAGAGTTAATTGTGAGAACTTATTGACTTATATTTTTTTGAAAGGAAGTGCCATTTACACTTACTATTGTACTATCATTCTTCTCTGAGAATAATTCTCCAATATAAATATAACATGGCAGAAAATAGGCTTTCTGTTACAGAAACTTACTCTATTATCAAGATCGATAGAGCCCATGTGTTCCATAAGCAATATAGTTCTTACAAGAAGCAATAGCACTATAAATAAAGTGCATTATGTTCATACTTATGACATTATTAAATATCTTTTACACAAGAGAGACTTTTAAATGGCTGAAATGTAGCCTAAGAATTTTTCAATTTAGCCCCATTTTGCATGTTTCAGTCTCCCTTCAAATAGTTTGGTGGAGCAAGTTTAAGATCAGAGTGTTATGTGGGCTTGAACCAAGTTTCTAACTCATCAATGACTCAGTATTCTCAAGTTTCTCGTGATTTTCTTCTTTAAATATAATGCAGATTTGCATATCAAACTCTTTGGAAAGAAGAAGTCAAGATGATTCAGATTTTGCTTTCTGTGGATCCAAAATGGTATACTCTGTAATTTCATTAATACCTTCTATATGAAAGTGGATTAGTACACTAAGTTACACTCCTTAGTAACTAAGGAGATACTGGACAAGTTCATTCAATTATCTCCAAGATTAATCTAGAGAATTCCCTCCCTTATCTACCTCTTATTTACTTTTTTCACATTTCCTTTCTTCCTGCATGCTAAAAGGAGAAGCGTCAACTTCACCCTTGTTTCATTTTTTGCGATAATCCCATCACCTTAACATAATGTGCTTGAGAAATAAAGAGAGACAGGGATGTTGGTAAGGAAGTAAAAGTGAGGTCATTAGGTTGTGTGTATGTGTCAATCCTCAAAAGAATCTTCAATCACCCATGCCAGGCCTGGCATACAGTTTATTATTGATTTAAATAGGCAGTTCAGTCATAAGGTTGCCAGCTGGTTCTAGCACCAGACTAAAAGCGCTTTAAGAAGTTCCTGCACCGAATCACCCCGTCTGCCTTCCCTCCTCTCCTTTCTCCCTCCCATAGACATCGATCAAGCACTGCTTTGTGCCAGTCACCATTCCAGCGAACAAAAATAAGAGGATGCTGACAAGGAGACCAAATATAAATTAGAAATTTACTCATCTAGTATCTTAGAAGATGACAATTTCTGTGAAAAAAGTCAGGCAGGGACTGGGGATGGTGCTAGAAACAGGGAGTGACACTATAGACTCTGCCCAAGAATACTGAATCAGAATCTCCAAGGATGAGGAGGAGAAACTAAATTTTTAACAAGCTCCCCAAGGGAGGATGATGTATTCCGAAGTTTGAGAATCAATGATCTAAATAAAATACCTGAGCTGCCCTGCTCTAATAATCTTATAATTAGAGAAAGAACAGTTGTAAACATTCTTCTCCAAAATTTCATATATTTTGTTGTACATTCAAGCTGTCTTTCCCTGTACGGGTTTCTTCTGCACAAGTATTGAACAGTTCTTAGCACCCTCATGCTCTTTCCCATTGATCTAATGTTGATATCTGAAGGTTGGCTTTCAGAGGAGATTGTGAAGGAAAGACAACTGAAAATCTCAGTCTGTAAGTAAGACATACTGATAGGTTTCAATAAAATAACTCAGAGAATCTGATACTTAGACAATGAGTTATTATAACAAAAGAAATGACTGTCATGTTATTTTATTCAATTATATAGCAATGCTTTTGTTTGGACATGAGGATGCAATTTAACGCCCTTTTGCTAAAAATATGCAAGGGCATAATTTTTTAAAAACCTTTACCTGTGGAAACAGATATGCTGGATGACTGTAATATCATAGGAACTGTTGACTAAATATTTGGACAGAGCAATAAAACTCAGTGAACTTTGCTCAGTGCTCTGATTAGTGAAAGATCAAAAACTGAGATATAAAACAAATGATTTAATAAGTAAACCTTGTTTTTCAGAGGCAGCTTGATTGGGGCTTGCTGTAGGTAACAGAGATGGAAGCACTATTTCTTCCCTTCAGCTTCTCTTAGCAACCTCAGGTTTCTTGTCTCAGTTGATCTTGGAGACCTCATATGGGCTGGATGTTTGTGCAAGACACAAGAAGATGTCTTTTTCTCCTTGCCTCTACCTGATTCATGGGAAACAGTATAGAAATGAGGGCATGAAATGAGTAGGAACATTCCCATTAGTTTTACAGTGAAAGTAGGTTATTAATTTAACTCTTTAAAAAAATTACGGTAGGTCAGCATTGTTTTTGCACTTTTAGCATACAAACCAATATGCTTCAATTTGAATCTGGCTGTAAGGCAAGAGGACATACTGGGATTTAAATCTGATAAGGCAAATATATTCTTTTTTCCTCAATAGAGAGCCATGTCCTTTTATAAATAGTTGTTGATTTTGAAATTACTGGTATTTTGTTATAGAGTTTGGGAAGGTAAATAAACAAGAGAGTGGTATCTTGATATAGTGAAAAAGCTTCTGGACTTGGGATCAGAATATTTGATCTTTATTTGAGATTGTTACTGAATACTTACTAATTGCATAGCTTTTATGAGCCCCCATTTTTTATCATCAAAACTTGGAGTAATATGTAAATCCCAGGACTGTTGGGAGGATGAAATGAAATGATATGTGAAAGCAGCTAGCACAGTATCTATCATAGAGAAAATGCTCAACTGATGCTAATTCATGTCATGACATGATATGATGTTTTGCCCCAGAGGTCAGGGCACATTATTTCTTGGTGAAATCTTTCTATGCCTCTTAGAGGAATGACATGTAGAAAATGACAATGCAAGCAAGAATAACAGAGAATTTATTATTAATGAGCTACAAACTGATTTCAGCAGGAACTCACTTAATAGGAACTTTTATTTCTTAGCATTTGCTGGAACTAATAACAACCAACGAAATGCCAAGCTCTCTGGGGCAACATGCCACAAAATAGCATCTATGCTTTTTAATCATGCTTTTCATAGGGTAGATTTGCTTCAAAAGGTAACCACAAGACTCTGTATCATTGATCCTGTTGGCTCATAAGGTAAAAGAAAACGCCACCAGTGTGTAGGGTTAGGGAGTGTGGAAAGGATGGGGTATGTGTGGAAAGGTGGAGCATTTCTCTGAACTCTCATTTTGAAGTCTTATAAATATGTGAGGAACTAGAGAAAGATCACAATGTTGAGGTTGAGAATGTAATTGCTCAGTGTTAACTCACTTCTTCAAGCCTGAGAGGCTGCTAGCAACTGAGGGCACCTCCCTGGGCTATAGCAGGTTGACTATCATTAGATTTTTTAGTCTCTGGCTGCCAGAGTACCTATGGCAGCTGCACAGAAATTTATTTCCATCCTTGCAGAAAAGACAGGCTTCAATGACTCTGGCCAAGACTTGTAGAAAATGCAGGTCGTTCATGCTCCCTTGTTTCTCTTCATATTCATATTCATATCCTGGGGCAGGACACTTGCTTGCCTGTGGGGTAGGAAAATAAAATGCTGACCTTTCAGATCAGCAGAACATACGTGCAAATCTGACTGAATCCAGCCATAGTGCATGTCTTTCCATGGCTACAAATCACTAACCTGACACCAACACATTAGACCAACAAGACAAAGATTTTGTAGTGTGAGCTCAACTTATAAATTGTTTTCTTACGTGAAATGACAGTTTCAGCAGGTGTTTATTGAATGTAATTCTTTGTTTCTTAATTGCTATTATTATATTGATTTGAGGCAGCAAAAGTCTTTTTAAATTAGTTTGTACCTATTAAACATTTCTTCAACCCTTTTAAATGTAAGGAATATAATCTCTAGCTTATTGGAAGAGAGAAATAAATTAGCACAATTCTAAAACAGTATGTTATTCCCAATCAAATAATTTCCTAAGTGTCACTTCCATAGCCCATTAAGACAGTATTCTCCATTCGTTCATTCATTTTTTCATTTTTTTATTTCAGTGAGAATGAGATGATATCTTGAAATTAACATTTCCCTGATGACAAATTATGCTCAGAAATTTTTTCTGCGCTTATTGGTATTTCATATACCTTTTTTTTTTTTTTTTTAATTTGCATATGGGCAGGAGGCACCAGGGATCGAACTCCAGACCTCCAGCACGGCAGGTCAGAGCTCTGCCCGCTGAGCCACGGCAGCCGCCCGGTATTTCATATACCTTTCATTGTAAAGCTTCTGTTTATACATTTTACCTATTTTTATTGAATTGATTTGTTTTTTATTGGTTTAATTTGGTTTTTAATCGCTCCTTGGGAGAAATATTTTTTATAGTTGGATCTTTTTTTTTTGCATATTTTGTCCAAAGGGCTAGAACATAAATTTATAGAGTATAGGAATACAGAATGTAAACTTGCAGTGTCACAGAACCATTTTTCCCTATAAAGAAAGATAGTCCTACTCAACAAAGTAATTCATTTAAGTGTAATTGATTCAAAATGTACACAGTGTAGGGCACTGAAGGGCAGAAGCTATGGAAGGGAAAGCACCGCTCTAGGCACGAAGTCTGATGTCCACATTGACAGCCTCTCAGACACACTGGAGCTGGTGATGCATAAAAACTGCAAAGTGTGGCAGCATTGGAGGATTCCAAGCCAAAGAATCGTGTAGGCAGAAAGAAGTCTAGGAATGGAAATCTAGCCAGGCAGATCAGGCTCATAGTGTGAGTAGAGTTAAAAATATCTCTCCCTGAAAACAGGCCTTTGGGCATTACTTAAAAGTAAAGGAGGATGAACTGAAGCAGGTGGGAAAGTGGTGTGAGTTTTATAGACTTGAACTTGGTGTAGCAACAGCTCTAGGGCTTGTAATTCCAAAATACCACAGTGAAGGTTTCCTTAAGCTGTGCTGGACCTGACACAGTCTGTTCATATACCTACCTAAATATCTTTTCATTTTCTTTAATCAAAGTCAAATTTATTTTACAGATGGATAGAGTACTTCAGCAATATTGTTTCTTAGTTAGACTACTAATGGCAAAATTAGTAATTCTGAATTATGAAAACCAGCTACATCAAGACAGATAGACTTTTTTTTTTACCATCCCAGTGAGGATTTGGTATGTTATGTGGACTCTGCTATCAATTACTACAGCCTGTAATACAATCCATATTTTTTTCCTTCCAGAGATAATGTTTATTGTTGGAAATAAAGAATGTACCAGAATCTTGTTTCTGGCTCTGATGCCCATCATAACCTAGCAGATGGGGTAGATGTTGAGTTAGATCAGAGATCCACCTAAGTTAAACGGTATTCTTACAGCAAGCAGGACAAATAAAATTATTCACAAAATCACAAAATCACAAAATTTTGTACCTCACCATTTGATTCACAAAAAAGGTACCTCACCATTATTTTAAGTCCTCATTAAAACAAACAAACAAACAAAAAAAAAAAAACAAAAAAAAGCAAAGTTAACCACAAAAAAATGAGGATGATTGCTCAGCATGTTCCTCCTGGTGCCAGCCATCTGGCAATACTATTTTTGGTAACAGAAGCATATTTTAGCTATTATTTGTTAAACTTGGGGTCACATGCCACATTCTGGGGGAGGTAAGACTGAGTTAACAGAACTGTTTCTCATTTCCTTCTGCCCCAGGCCTAAAATCCAATGTGCAAAACCCTGTATGGCAATAAAATATGAACTAGGTGATGTTGCTCTGTAAAGTTCTGACAGTGCCCGCCAAAAGTAAATACACTGAATTATTCACAAAGTAAAATGGAAAGGTCACTTACTTCAACTCTTATTAAAAGAAATTTCCTCAGACCAAATCTGGAAGAAATACTCCATTTTCTTCAACTTCAGAGTTGGTGAAAGAAGACCTGTTAGTAGATGCATTTCAGAGGTTTGTTAGAAGTTAAGAAAACAAAACTGGAAAGCCCATAGGATCTGAGTAAGTTCAAGTTTCTGTGGTTCTAACGCCTGCGGGTCATAGAAGATTGCTGTTCTGGGTGCCCTCCAACAAGGAAAGCTACAGAAACTTATTTTTTAAGCTGTCGAAAGCTTATTCCTCATGGCATGTCTATCTCCATCTCAGGGCTGAGCGATAAAACCATAGGGGCCAAAACATTTAGTCAGCTGGAGTCATGTGGTTATACGTGGAATCCCCAACACCAGAGGAGACTGTGTCTTTCTCATGTAACCTTTTCCTAAGTGGTAGCCATTTTATAGGCAAGATATGAGCAGGTCACACAGGACACACTACGTGCTCTAAAAGAGGCACCATTTATGTTTAACCCCTTCCTGACTCTTACTTCTCATTAGCTCTCAGTCCATAGCCTGATGCTCCATTAGATGGCTAGAAATCTTACCCAATGTTTCTGAAAACAGGTTTTATTTATTATTTAAATCCCATCCAGTTAAGGCAAATTTTTGAGATGGTTCTGAGACTCCCGAGGTCCTCATAAAGAAGACTTCTGCTGACAGGGATGGGCAATAATCTTTTTCAACAAGATGTTTCTTGCCTTGACCCTGACTCAGAAAAAAAGGCCACATATTTATTTTAATGTGAGGGAACATGGTGCAATATCTCTTAGCAATGATAAAACAAGATGGAAATGCATATAGTCATTAGATGACAATTGAAACTAACAAAAAGTATTTCTCAATAAATTATCTACTTTCTAAAAAAAAAAAACTTTCAACATGGAAGGGGCTATCCTCTTTCTGAGAGCCTTGACACCCTTTTTTGTTCTTGTTGTTTTGTTTGCATTTAGAAATTTCTTTTAAGCTTTCCTTCCTTTAGACATGAGTTCTACTATTAAGAAAGCAACTCTCTCCAATTTACATTCATGTAGTATTTAGTACAGAGTATAGTAAAGAAAATGTAGGACTTTCTTATAATTAAATAAAAATATTTTCTCCCAAATGAAAAACATTGAATGCAACTCAGTGCCTTATTTGGTTAAAATGAAAATATACATTAGAGTTTTAGAAAGAAATTGCCCTCAATTAAATTCCATCACCGAATTCTACTACTTTTATTTTGTTTGAAAATTTTGTACTATCATAAGAGATTTGAAGGAAGAAAAAACAAAGAAAAGAAGAGAGAAAAAACATGTCATTCAGTACACTTCTGAAAGAAAAATCCGTCTTTCACATCTGGTTATGTGAAAAAACACCTATTCTCTCCTGTGGCCTATTTAAACAAATAGTTGGAACCAGGACCTTGTCTTGGTAAAAGGAAAATACCTATTCCACATTTTAGGTAGAAGCTGAAAATGATAAATAATGTGTCTAGGGAAGAAATGGGAGAGCTTTTGCTGCTTTAGTATGAAGGGAGTACAGGGCCCATGACACAAGGAGAGGAAAAGGTATAAAGGAAAATAAATTCCACTAGAATCAGGACCAGGGTTAGAGCCATTTCTTGTGTCTTTCTCTAAAGACATTTATCGACACTCACGATAATGACGGATATGCTGACTTTATGAACTGTGCTTTTTGTGAGCCTAGAAAATGCACTATTTCTTTATGCATTTACCCCTAAATTTTTGTTTACATTTACAACTATTACATTCCCACATTGTCTCATGGTAGTTACCATAGAAAAGTCAGTGAAATCCCTTACCTTATCTTTCCTTCCATGTCTATTGATACCTCAAAGTAGTCTCGACAGGCCTACCAACCACTGGTTCTGTCATACTGACACTTAGCCAATGAACCCAAAGAGCTGTGGCTCTGCCATGTGAAAATTGTACTTCATGATCTGATTAGTCATCAGATAATAATTAGCCAGCAAATAATTATTGAGAATTCACCATTTGCCAGATACTCTTTTAGACCTATGAACAAAATTGAACAAAACAGACACAAATCCTTGTGCGTTTTTTTGTTCCCCCTACTGGGGGAACAAAAAAAATGAGCAATAATTTAATAAGTAAATTAAATAGATGGTTGATGCTATGAAAAAAATAAAACATAGAGCAAGATAAAGGAAATTGGTAGTGCTGGGGGAAATGGGGTTATGTTGTCATTTTAAATAAGATAGGCATCACTGAGAAGTTGAGTTTTGTGCAAGGATTTGAAGGGGGTGAGGCAGTTAGCCATAGGGATATCTGGTGGACAAGAGACCTGGGTAGAGGGAACAGCCAGTGCAAAGCCTTGGCCCAGGAGCTACTTGGTATATTCAACAAATGACAAAGAGGCCAGTGTGGCTGGAGCAGAGTGAGCTGGGAGACATGAAAGGAAGTGAGGTCAGGAATCAGAAAATAAGGGATGTGGGGTAGGTTTGCTCATCTTGAGAGCTTTTTAGACGTTAACAACATTGGGAGCTGGGATAGGGATATATGTAGACTGACATGATCTGACTTAACAATTGAAAAGAATCAGTCAGGCTATATGGGAGTAGAGCACAAGGGGCTAAGGGTAGAGGCTGAGGAACCAATCAGGAGGCTGCTTCAGAAATCCAGATACAAGATGGTATAACCTGGACTTGGTGGTAGGCAACAGTGAAAGTGATGGGAGTTATTCTGAAGGTGCCATCATACAGGATGTGCTCATGGATTGATTACACCAAGCTCTGCAGGGTATGCAGTGATGAAGACCTCAAATGAGACTCCCTACTGGCATCCTTTGGAGGTCACTGCTCTTTGGCTTTGGGTATTTCTATTCACTGCTCAGATCAAATTAGCCTTATTTCATCACCCTTCCTTGTGCTCACCTATTTCTAACGACAAATTTGTTATATATATATTATTTCTTATTAATTATTTCTCTTCCTTTGACATTTAGGTCAACAAGGAAGAAAAATAACATTTGTTTAACAGCTTTAGGAACTAAGTCCTGTGCTGGGCATTTTAAAATGCATATAATGAATTAGCTAACATTCACTGAGTTTTCATGCCTTGCACTGTGTTAAACATTTGTAGTTGGAACATTTTATTTAATTCTCTCAATAGTCATGTGAAGCAGCCACTATTATCCCTTTTTACAAATGAGGAAATTGAAGCTTAATAAAAGGTAAGTTACCTGCCCAAGATTATCTCATTTGCAACAGAGCAGTGAAATGAACCCGTTTGTTTAGACTGCCGAAGTGTTTTGCATTTCATTTCATTTTCACCTCCCTCCCCCTAAATGGCTGTAAGATAAGAATCACTGCCTCCATGTAAGTTTAACAAATTTCCAGTCATCTTGGAATTGCTAGTCATCTTTTTGTATATATGTGCAGTCTTCCCAAGTGGCTGATTAGTTCCTCGCATATAGAAAAATTGAGTAAGCACCATAGCAACAAGGATGACAACTTGTACATATTTAGGGTTGAGTAATTGCAAGTTGATTGATTTTGGGTCATGTTATTTCATTACATCATCTTACACCATATGCAGAGTCAGATTCTACTTCTTTGTGTTCCCCAGAGTACGCATTGCATAGTGCGTGTTACAGAAATGTTATTCACAGCATATGTTTGTTACTAAATCTATTTCTATCTTTGAGATTTTGCAATGACTCTTTCAGCTCTCACCCAGCTATTTTGTCTGCTATGACTCTTATGAGAAGAAACAAACACTTTTTTTTCTGGAATATTTTTATTGTACTCCCACTTAGGTAGATAAAAATGAATCTGACATCAAGTCTCAAACAACAGCAGGGTTCACATGGATTTACTTTTCCTATGTTCACCAATCTCATGAGATCTTTCTCTTTGTAGTATCCTTAACCCTTTCAACAAGTCCTGCAGGAGAATCAGACAAAGATTAATGGACAGGAATCATTGGCTGATATAAGGAAGAGGCAGAGTGAGAAAGGTGAAGGAGTAGGGAACTCCAGGAATCTGCCTTCCTCCAGGGCAGCAAACAACCGGGAACTGCCTGAAACAACTGGTCTGGAACTCCAGAAGCCAGAAGAATACCATACAGCATCCAGGGACGAGTGGAAGGCATGGACTGACGAACTGCAGTGAAGAACTGTGAGTTGTACCTTCCACGCTGGTGGCAGCTGGTGCCCATCCCCCACTCGTGTGGCAGGCTGCCTCAGGATCCTATCCTTGGCTGGCTGCTGCTGTCAGGGACACAAAGTCCTTTTCCCCAAGATTGGCGGAGGTAGGTGGTGGTGGTGTATACCTTTAGTGATCACAGCTTTTGATTACCGAACTCAGATTGCTGGATCCTGGCTTGTGAATGACTATTGTTTTGACTAGCCTCAGACAAAAAGCAACTGTCAGTCTTTGTTTCAACCTCCACCCCAACAAGGATTGAGGCAGGAGTGATTTAAAGATACAGCACCATCTTAGGGTTGAAGAGAACAGTTTGCTGAAGCTACCCTTCCCCAAGGACAAGGGCAACTCATAGCTGAGCACCTATTACAGCTTTTTATTAGTGAATTCAGGTCCCTGGATCTGGGCTCTGAGCTATAGTTTCAACACATTCAGGACAAAACTGGCAGAAGTTTCTGTTTCAACCCCACACCTCTGGCCTGGGAAGAGTCAGTGGAGAGGCACTGTATCTCTTTAGAACTGTAGAGTACAGTTTGCTGAAGAGCACTGTCTCCTGCGGTCACCAGGAAAACATAGATTCAGGGAGCCACCAAAGAAGATTTGGTGTCCTTCCTGGTCTCCTAAATGGGACACTTTGGAACTGGTCTATGCCCCTTTGTGGGTCTGTGGCCCTGTTTTAATTGGGAAATAGTGAGTTAAGAAACTCCTCCCTGGGGCGACTCTCATGCTAGAACTTTTCCTCAAGGAAAAGAAGCCAGAGAGAATGAAAGGTGGGTTAGAAAACTATAGAGTTAAACAAAAACAAATAGAACAGATCAACATTCCTAGAGAAGGAACAGAGGAAAAAAAAGATTTCTCCTGAGGTGAAAAAACTGCAAAAGTTGTGCAATCTAAAAAATTGTATCATATATCCAGAACAAGAATTAAATGAAAAAGAGCTGAAAAAAAGTCTGATAAATTAAACATAGGCTAATCAAAAGATCTAGAGTAAGTTGAACCAAATGTCAAAGAAGAGCCTTAACACAAATCCAATAACAATAAAACCCTAAGCAAAAGAGAGAAACTGACCTCCAGAATAAACTTGTCAAAATGATAAGATGTTTAGACATCAGCAAAAAATCACATGCCATACTTAGAAACAGGAAGATATAGACCAGTCAAAGGAACAAATTAAAACTTCAGAGAAACACAAAATTTGGAACAACTCATCAGAATGTTCGATCTCCTAAATCAGTTCAGGGAGATGAAGGAAAATATGGCTAAAAAGAAAAGGATAACAAGAAGGCACTGGGTAAGCATAAAGAATAATTTGAAAACAGAAAGAGAAACATAATAGAAATTATTGGAGTGAAAGGTAAAATAGAAGAGATTAAAATACACTTAAGGCATACAATAGCATATTTGAACAGGCAGAAGAATTGGTATGCTGGAAGACAGGTCAATTGAAATCTTACAGATAGAAGAACAGATGGAGAAAAGAATGGGAAAAATTGAACAGAGTCTCAGGGATTTGAATGAAGTATGAAGTGTAGAAAAACATACACATCATGAGTGTCCCAGCAAGGGAAAGGAAGAGAAAAGGGAAGAAATAATATCTGAAGAAATAATGGCTGAAAATTTCCCAACTCTATGGAAGACATAAATATACATATTCAAGAAATGCAACATACTCCAAACAGAATAAATCCTAATAGACCTAATAGACATTCTTCTCATCAGAATGTCAAATGCAAAGGAGAGAATTCTGAAAGCAACAAAAGAAAAGCAATTTTTCACATACAAGGGATCCTCAATAAGACTAAGTGTTCTCATCAGAAACCATGGAAATGAGAAGGCAGTGGTATGATCCATTTAAGAGTACTGAAAGAGAAAAACTAATAGTCGTGAATGTTTTATCCAGCAAAATTGTTCTTCAAAAACGAGGGAAAGTTTATAATATTTGAAGAGAAAAACATAAAAAACCAAGAGAGCTCTTCCACAAGAGACTGCCCTACGAGAAATATTAAAGGGATTTCTGTAGGCTGAAAGGAAAAGATAGGAGAGAGAGAAGCTTGCAGTCGAGTGTAGAAATGAACATTATCAGTAAAGATAACTAAAAAGGAATAGGCCAAGATAGTGGCTTAGCAAGGTGTGGGATTTAGTTCATCCTCCAGAGCAGCTAATAAAAAGCCAGGAACAGTACAGAACAACTGCTGGGGCCATGCCAGTGACTGGACACACAGCGTATACCAGTCTGGACCAGCTGGACCAGCTGTGAACCTCCCCAGAACAGTGAGTTCCCCAAGCTGTGGCAGCCGGTGCCCTGCCCCCACCAGGCTGCTTCCCAGAGGGTAAAAGAAAGAGAGTTTACCAGCAGCAGGGGCTGAGTGCAACCAAACTCCAATTATGGAATTAATTAACAAAATTCTCACTACTAAAAATAGGCCCCCAGATCAGCTGAACCTTGAGTAAAAGCGGAGGTTGCTGGTTTTGGCCTGGTGCAGAGGGGGCAGGGCTGACAGAAAAAAAAAAAGCAAACAGAGGTTTTTTTGGATTTGAAAAGGTCTGGGCCCTGAAGGAAAGGAGGGGGCACATAGGACCTGGAGATACACAGAGCAATGTACCAATCTAAGCTCTTCATTGGCAAACCTGACAAAAGGGGGTCCTGCTCTGTAAAGGATTTTTCTCTTTTGTAGTGAGAAAATCACGTGTAGTCCGTGGAATCCAGTGGCCATGAAGAAGGTAGACCCGTAGACTCCATCGGAGATTGTAAAAGGAGCTTCAAAGTACTCTGATGCCTGTAGTAGGGTAAAGTATACGCCCAATGAGATGGTGATGAAGAGAGCTTGGAGTATGTGTATGCGATTTCCTTCTATTAGGCTATGATGGGCCCACGTGATGGATATTCCTGAGGCTAAAAGTACGGCTGTGTTTAGTAGGGGTACCTCAAGGGGGTTAAGTGCTAAAATTCCGGTGGGAGGTCAGCATCTGCCTAGTTCTGGGGTAGGGGCAAGGCTTGAGTGGTAGAAGGCTCAGACTTGACTGCTCTTTAGATACAGCTGCAAGGCTTCTCAGGCTCCACTGCCTCAGGCATAGGCAGAATTAAGCTTGTTTGACTGTTTGTCTGGAGCCTGTACCTTCCCCAGGAGAGGGGTGGGGCCCAGCTCAGGTGGAATCCCTCCCTCAAGGAATTCAGACCCTAGGATCTGGAAAAGTGAAGCGATTAAAACCAGACTACAACTTCTCATCTGTCGCCACCATGACCTCAGCAGGGACAGTCTGCTGAAGTTAAAGGTACCGCATCATCTTATGCTGGTGGGACCTGTAGGCAGACAAGTGCCACATACTGGGCAGGACAGGAAAAATGGAGAGCCCAGAGGCTTCATAGGAAAGCCTTTCCATCTGCTGGGTCTCACCCTCAGGGAAAACTGATGCAAGTGACTCTTTCCTCCTGACAGGAGGCCAGTTTTGTCTGGAAAAATCTGGTTGGGGTCTATAATACCTAAGTAGGCCCCCCTAAGGTGGTGGTGGTGGTGAAGGCACCATACAGGCAGGGCAAGAAACAAGAAAACAAGAACTGAAAAATTCTGATCTGTTAAACAAAACCTAAGCTAAGAGGTCTAGAATAAGCTGAACTGAATGTCAAAAAACAAATAGACAACAAAGTCATCCAGCAAGAAAATCCTAGGTTAAAAAAAGTGCAAACAATCTCCAGAATAAACTAATTAAGGTAATTAGAAGCCTAGACACCAGCAAAAAAATAACAAATCATACTAGGAAAATTGAAGATGTGGCCCAGTCAAAGGAACAAACCAACAATTCAAATGAGATACTGGAGTTGAAACAATTAATTCAGAATGTTCAAACAGACATGAAAAACCTCATCAAAAATCAAATTAGTGAATTGAGGGAGGATATAAAGAAGTCAAGGAACGAACAAAAAGAAGAAATTGAAAGTCTGAAAAAACGAATCACAGAACCTATGGGAATGAAAGGCACAGTAGAAGAGATGAAAAAAGCAATGGAAACCTGCAATGTCAGATTTCAAGTGGCAGAAGATAGGATTAGTGAACTGGAGGATGGGACATCTGAAATCCGACAAGCAAAAGAAAATATAGGGAAAAGAATGGAAAAATATGAGCAGGGACTCAGGAAATTGAATGATAACATGAAGCACATGAATATGTGTTTGGGTGTCCCAGAAGGAGAAGAGAAGGGAAAAGGAGGAGAAAAACTAATGGAGGAAATTATCACTGAAAATTTCCCAACTCTTATGAAAGACTTAAAATTACAGATCCAAGAAGTGCAGCATACCCCAAACAGAATAGATCCAAATAGATGTACTCCAAGACACTTACTAATCAGAATGTCAGGTGTCAAAGAGAAAGAGAAAATCTTGAAAGCAGCAAGAGAAAAGCAATCCATCACATACAAGGGAAGCCCAATAAGACTATGCATAGATTTCTCAGCAGAAACCACAGAGGCAAGAAGACAGTGGGATGATATATTTAAATTACTAAAAGAGAAAAGCTACCAACCAAGAATTCTATATCTAGCAAAACTGTCCTTCAAAAATGAGGGAGAAATTTAAACATTTTCAGACAAAAGAATCACTGAGAGAATTTGTGACCAAGAGACCAGCTCTGCAAGGGAGCACTAGATACAGATACGAAAAGACAGGAGAGAGAGGTGTGGAGAAGAGTGTAGAAATGAAGACTATCAGTAGAGGTAAAAAGAAGGAAAATTAGATATGACATATAAAATCCAAAAGGCAAAATAGTAGAAAAAACTACTGCCCATACAGTAATAATGCTAAATGTTAATGGACTAAACTCCCCAATCAAAAGACATAGACTGGCAGAATGGATTAAAAAACAGGACCCATCTATACACTGTCTACAGGAAATGCATCTTAGATTCAAGGATAAACATAGGCTGAAAGTGAAAGGTTGGGAAAAGATATTTCATGCAAATAACAATCAGAAAAGAGCAGTAAATAAATATAACCTTTTTAATTAAGGTGTAACACAGAAGCTGGAGGGAGCTGCCTGAAAATGTAGAGCTGTGTTCTAGTAGACATGTTTCTTGAAGATGATATATATATATATAATGTATATATATAAATGTATATATATATAATGTATATCTATAAAGTATAATGATATAGCTTTCACAACATGGCTGTGTGATTGTGAAAACTTTGTGTCCGCTGCTTCTTTTAACTACCTTATGGACAGATGAGTAAAACATATGGATTAAAAATAAATAAATAATAGGGGGAACAAATGTCAAAATAAATTTAGTAGATTGAAATGCTAGTGATCAATGAATGGGAGGGGTAAGGGGTATGGTATTGTGCTGGCTTGAAAGGATGTATGTCCCCTAGAAAAACCATGTTTTGATCAAAATCCCATTTTGTAAAGGCAGAATAATCCCTATTCAATACTGTATGCCTGAAACTGTAATCAGATCATCTCCCTGGAGATGTAATTTAATCAAGAGTGGTTGTTAAACTGGATTAGGTGACGACATGTCTCCACCCATTTGGGTGGGTTTTAATAAGTTTCTGGAGTCCTATAAAAGAGGAAACATTTTGGAGAATGAAAAAAGAGATTCAGAGAAGAATGACATAGCCACAAGAAGCAGAGAGCCCACTAGCCAGTGACCTTTGGAGATGAAGAAGGAAAACGCCTTCCTGGGAGCTTCATGAAGCAGGAGGCCAGAAGAGAAAGCTAGCAGATGATGCCTTGCTTGCCATGTGCCCTTCCAGCCAAGCAAGAAACTGTGGCTGTGTTTGCCATGTGCCTTCTCACTTGAGAGAGAAACCCTGAACTTCATTGGCTTTCTTGAACCATGGTATCTTTCCCTGGATGCCTTTGATTGGACATTTCTATAGACTTGTTTTAATTGGGACATTTTCGTGGCCTTAGAACTGTAAACTAGCAACTTATTAAGTTCCCCTTTTCAAAAGTCATTCTGTTTCTGGTATACTGCATTCTGGCAACTAGCAAACTATAAAAGGTATGTATGATTTTTTTTCTGTTTTCTTTTTCTGAATTGATGCAAATGTTCTAAGAAATGATCATGATGATGAATATACAACTATGTGATAAAAAAAGGAATGTTCATATTGTATGTTGAATGGTTTTATTAAAAATTTTTTAAAAAAGAGCAGGAGTAGCTATACTAATATCTAACAAAGTAGAGTTCAAATGTAAAACAGTTAAAAGAGACAAAGAAGGACACTATATATTAATAAAAGGAACAATTCAGCAAGAAGACATAACAGTCATAAATACTTATGCACTGATCCAGAATGCTCCAAAATACATGTGGCAAACACTGAAAATACTGAAAAGAGAAATAGACACATCTACTATAATAGGTGGAGACTTCAATTCCACACTCTCATCAATGGTCAGAACCTCTAGACAGAGGATCAATAAAGAAACAGAGAATTTGAATAATACAATAAATGAGCTAGACTTAACAGACATTTATAGAACATTACACCCCACCACAGCAGGATATACCTTTTTCATAAGTGCTCATGGATCATTCTCAAGGATAGACCATATGCTGGGTCACAAAGCAAGTCTCAATAAATTTGAAAAGATTGAAATCATACAAAACACTTTCTCAGATCATAAAGGAATGAAGTTGGAAATCAATAATAGGCAGAGTGCCAGAAAATTCACAAATATATGGAGGCTCAACAACACACTCTTAAACAACCAGTGGGTCAAGGAAGAAATTATAATTCAACAGTTTAGGTATTTCCTTAGCTATTCAAATTCACTAGAAAGAAAAAAAGGAATGGTTCCATAATGCATAAGAATAACCTCCAGGATGACCTCTTGACTCTATTTGAAATCTCACAGCCACTGAAACTTTGTTTTGTTTCTTTCCTTTTCCCTCTTATGGTCAATATGGCATTCTCAATTCCATGATACCAGGGGCCAGGATCATATTGAGAGTCATGTCCATTTTTGCCAGGGAGACTTACACTCCTAGGAGTCATGTCCCAAGTATGGGGGATGGTAGTGAGTTTATTTGCAGAGTTAGCTGAGACAGAGAGGTCGCATCTAAGCAACAAAAGGGGTTTTCTGGGGTGCCACTTAGGCATAATTATAAGTGGTCTTAGCTTCTCCTTTGCAGGAATAAGTTTCAAAAGGGCAGGCCCCAAGATCAAAATCTTGACTTATTAAATTGGAGTCCCTAATGCTTGCAAGAATATCAGGAATTCTTTAGGTGGGGAAATTTATTAGTTCCACATTTATTTCTCCAGTCCCTCAAGGGGATTTTGAAAACTTTTTTTATATTTTGTCCAAAATTCTCATGTATGTAGCAAGATATTTCATTAACCTGTACAGGGTAATAAGATCTCATTCCCTTTTCTAGGTTCCATGTAATTGAGTTGTTTATGTACAATGAGAAGAGAGGTTAAATTAGTATGCTACAGAAAAATTAGAATTTTAGACAAAATAAACATCTCTTCTTTGGTCTCACACAGAAGGTGGAGTTTCAAAATGCAGGCACTATAATCCTTTACCCTGTATTTTGATTTACCTTAGGCCTAACCAAGACAGTTTTGTTCATATTTCTAATTGAAATCTGATCTCTTTTTCAGCATCTTTAACAGCTACTGTATGGACTAATACTGTTATATATAGAACTTCAGAATTCTAACTCTGAGTCTCAGGTGTCACCCACTTGCCTAAAGTTCCAAGGAACAACCAGGTTATACACAAAGAACTCAGGAATAGATGTGACGACTGTAAAAGCTACAATCTAGGAACCTTTGTAATAAACCTTATTGAACAATCTGAACTCCTTAATCATTGATTGCCCAATCTCTGCCCACATTCTATCTCCTGATAACCTATGCTCTTGAATTCAATTCTCAGCATATGTTCATTATAGTTAGCTTATATTAGTGGGGATTTACAATATTTATCCAGTCACTTCTGGCTTATTTCACTCAATATAATGTCCTCAAGGTTCATTCACTTAGTTTTATGCCTCACAAATTCATTCCTTCTTGCAGCCACTCAGTATTCAACTGTATGTGTATACCACAGTTCATACTTCCCTTCATCCATCAATGTACCCTTAGGCCACCTCCTTCCATTGCAAATCATGAATAGTGCCACTATAAACCCAGTGTGCAAATGTCTGTTCATGTCCCTGCTTGCAGCTCTTCCAAGTATTTACCAAATAATGGGGTGGTGAGATCATATGGCAACGCTTTACTTACGTCCTTTGGAACAACCACAAAGCCCTCCAGAGGGGCTGCACTATTCTGCTTCTCTACCAACAATAAATAGCTACATTTCTCTCCACATCTTCTCCAACACTTGTATCTTTCTTTTTTAAAACCAATTTATTCACACACCACACAATTCATCCTAAGTGAACAATCAATGGCTCCCAGTGTAATCACATAGGGATTTACCACATAGGTAAATACATTACCACATAGGTAAATGTATTTACCACAGTCTATATGGAAACATTTCTATTTCTTCTTCAAAGAAAGTAAGTGAAAAAATATAAGAAATAATAATAAAACATTAAAAGAAAAAAATAAAAGAGAAAAACTAAAGAATAAAAAATAAAAAAGGAGAAGCAACAACAAGAATTCCATACTCCTCCCTTATATCCCACTCTTACTGACATTTAGCTTTGATATATTGCATCTGTTACAATTAATGGAAGAATATTATAATGCTACTGTTAATTATAGACCTTAGTTTGTATTGATTGTATTTTTTCCAGAAACCATCCCTTTTTCAACACTTTGCAATGGTGACATTCATTTGTTCTCCCTCATGTAAAAACTTTCCTGTATTTTGTACATTTAATCACCATTATTGTCCATTCTAGGTTTCACTAAGTTATACAGTCCCAGTTATATCCTTTATCTTTCATTCTGATGTCATATATGCCCCTAGTTTTCCTCTGTCAACCATAATCACACTCAGCTGTGTTCATTGTACTTACAATATTGTGCTACCATAAGTTAGTTTAGTGCTATTCATTTCTGGATCCTTACATTCAATCCTGTTGAACATTGTTTACTTCTTCAGCATCAAATGCCCAATCTCTACCCTCTTTCTCTCACCTGACAACCTGTGTTCCTAACTTTAACTCTCAGAATTTGCTCATTATAGTTAGTTCATATTAGTGAGACCATATCTTATCTGTCCTTTTGTTTCTGGCCATTTTTCAGTCAACATAATGCCCTCAAGGTTCATCCATGTTGTTATATGCATCATTACTTTATTCTGTGTTACAGTTGCATAATATTCCATCATATGAATATATCAGTCTTTTTATTCACTCATCTGTTGATGGACATTTGGACTATTTCCAACTCTTGGCCATCATGAATAATATACTATAAACTTAAATGTAAAAATGTCTGTTTCAGTTCCTATGAGTATATATCTTAGTAATGGGATTGCTGGGTCATATGGTAATTCTACACGTCCTGAGGAACCACCATACTGTCTTCCAGAGCACTTGCATTATTTTACATTCCCACCAGCAGCATGAGTGAGCATTCTTATTTCTCCATGTCTTCTCCAAAACTTGTAGATTTTATTATTTTTTTTATTGTGGACATTCTTGTAGGTGTGAAATGATATCTCATTCTGGTTTTGATTTGCATTTCCCTAAGAGCTAGTGAAGTTGAGCATCTTTTCATACATTTTTTTATAGCCATTTGCAGTCCCTCTTTGAAAAAGTCTCTGTTCATATCTTTTGTCCACTTTCTAATTTGGCTGTTTGTCTTTTTGTTGTTGAGCTGTAGGATGTCTTTATGTATTCTGGATACTAAAGGCTTATCTGATATGTGGTTCAAGTATTGTTTCCCATTGCACAGGCTGCCTTTTACTTTCCTGAGAAAATTCCTTTGATGTGCAAAAGTATTCAGTTTAGAGGTGATCCCATTTATCTAGTTCTTTCATTGCTCATGCTTTGGGTGTAAGGTCTAGGAAACCAGCTCCTATCACAAGATCTTTAAGATATTTCCCTAAATTTTCTTCTTCTAAAAGTTTTATGGTCTTAACTGTAATGTTCAAGTCTTTGATCCATTGTGAGTTAATCTTTGTTTAAGGTGTGAGATCAGGGTCCTTTTTCATTCTTTTGAATATGGATATCCAGTTCTCCATGCACCATTTGTTGAAAAGGCTGGTCTCAGTTGAGTCAACTTGATGACTTAATCAAAGATCAATTGTCCATAGATGAGAGGATTGATTTCTGAATGCTCAATTCAATTCCATTGGTCAATATGTCTGTCTTTATGCCAGGACCGTGTTATTTTGTCCACTGTAGTTTTGTAATATGCTTTAAACTCAGGTAGTGTGAAACCTCCCACTTCATTTTAATTTCTCAAACTATTTTTAGCTACTTGAAGCACCCTGACCTTCCAAATAAATTTGATTATTGTGTTTTTTTTTTTCTATTTCTGCAAAATAAGTTTTTGGGATTTTAATTGGTATTGCATTAAATCTATAAATCAATTTGGGTAGAATTGACATCCTAACTATATTTGGTCTTCCAGTCCATGAACATAGTATGTCCTTCCATTTATTTAGGTCTTCCTTTATTTCTTTTAGAAATTTTTTGTAGTTTTCTGTGTATAGGAATTTTGTGTCCTTTGTTACATTTTTTTCCTAAATATTTTAATTTTTTTGGTTGCTATCGTAAATGAAATTGTTTTCCTTGATTTCCTCCTCTGATTGCTCTTTACTGTTGTATAGAAACAGTACTGATTTCTATATGTTCATCTTGATTCCTACCACTTTGCTGTACTCATTTATTAGCTCTACTAGCATTACTGTAGTTTGGGGGGATTTTTTGACAGATAGTATTATATCATCTGCAAACAGTGAGAGTTTTACTTCTTCCTTTCCAATTTGGATGACTTTTATTACTTTTTCTTGCCTAATTGCTCTATATTGAACTTCCAACACAATGTTGAATAACAACAGTGATAGTGGACATCCTTGTCTTGTTCTTGATCTTAGAGGGAAAGCTTTTAGTCTTTCCCCATCGAGTATGATGTTAGCTGTGGGCTTTTCCTATATTCCCTTTATCATGTTGAGGAGTTTTCATCTATTCCTATGCATTGAAGAATTTTCCTCAAGGAAGGACATGGAATTTTGTCAACTGCATTTTTGGCATCAATTGAGATGATCAGGTGGGTTTTCCATTTTGATTTATTGATGTAACGTATTACATTAATTGATTTTCTTCTGTTGAACCAGGCTTGCATACCTTGAATGAAACGCACTTGGTCACGATGTATAGTTCTATAAATGTGATGCTGGATTCAATTTGCAAGTATTTTGTTGAGGATATTTGCATCTATATCCATTAAAGAGATTAGTTTGTAATTTTCTTTTCTTGTAGTATCTTTGTATGGCATTCATATTAGGGCGATGCAGGCTTTACAGAATGAGTTATGTAGCTTTCCCTTCTCTTCAATTTCTGAAGCATTTGAGCAAAATTGATACTAATTATTTCTTGAATGTTTGGTAGAATTCACATGTGAAGTCCTGTGGTCCTGGGTTTTTATTTTTTGGGAGATTTTTGGTGACTGAGTCAATCTCTTTACTTGTCATTGGTTTGCTGAGATCTAGTTCTTCTCAAGTCAGCGCTGGTTGTTCACGCTTTTCTAGAAAAATGTCCATTTCATCTAATTTGTATAATTTGTTAGCACATGATTGCTCAGAACACCCTCTCATTATCTCCTTATTTCTGCTGGGGCAGTGGTTATGTCCCTCCTCCCATTGCTGATTTTACTTATTTGAATCCTCTCCCCTTTTTTGGCTAGCCTAATTAAGGGTCTGTCAATTTTATCGATTTTCTCAAAGAATCAACTTCTGGTTTTGTTGATTCTCTGCATTGTTTTCATGTTCTCAATTTCATTTATTTCTGTTCTGATGCTTGCTTCAGGGTCAGTTTGCTGTTCTTCCTCTAGTTTCTCCAAGTGAGCAGTTAATTCCTCAAGTTTTGCTCTTTCTTTTTAAAATATGAGCATTTAGGGAAATAAATTTTTCTTAACATTGCCTTTGCTGCACTTCATAAGTATTGTTCTCATTTTCATTCACCTCAAGATATTTACTGATTTAGCTAATAATTTCTTCCTTGATCCACTAGTTGTTTAAGAATGTGAATATTTGTGAATTTTCCAATCCCCCACTTTCATTCCATTATGATCTTAGAAAGAGTTTTGTATAATTTTGATCTTTTAAAATTTATTGAGACTTGCTTTGTGACCCCATATGTGGTCTATACTGGAGAATGATCTATAGGCACTTGAGAAAAATGTGTACCCTGCTGTTGTGGGGGTGTGATATTCTGTAAATGTCTGTTAAGACTAGTGCATTTATCATACTATTCACAGTATCTGTTTTCTTAAGGATCCTTTCTCTAGATGTTCTATCCATTGATGAGAGCAGTGCATTGAAGTCTCCAACCATTATAATAGAGGTGTCTACCTCTCCCTTCAGTGTTATCAGCATTTGCCTCACTTGTTTTAGGGCACTCTGGCTCAGTGTATAAATACTTATGATTGTTATATCTTCTTGATGAATTGTCTCTTTAATGACTATATACTGTCCTTCTTTGTCTCTTCTAATTGTTTTACATTTGAAGTCCAATTTGCATGATATTATTATAGCTACCCCCACTCTTTTCTGGTTGTTGTTTTTATGAAATATCTTTTCCAACCTTTCACTTTTGATCTGTTATTGTCCTTCTGTCTAAAATGATCTCTTAAAGACAATATATAGATGGGTCTTGTTTTTTAATCCATGTATTTGGGAGCTTAATCCATTGATATTTAACATTATTATTGTATTATTGTAAACCTTGATGAACATTATTACTGTAAAGGCATTACTTTCTTATACCATTTAATTAAGATTGTATATGGCATATCTTTCTTCTTTGTTTTTATCCTTCCCGATCATTTTCATTTCTACCCTTTCCTCAACTTTTCTCTCCTGTCTTTTTCTATCTGCTTGTAGCAATCTTTTTAGTATTTCTTTTAGACCAGATCTGCTGTTCATAAACTCTCAGTGTCTGTTTGCCCAGAAATATTATAAACTTTCACTCAGTTTTTTGTTTGTTTTTTAAATTTTGGAACAGTGTTAGATTTACAGAAAAGTGAAGGTAGTACAGAGAATTCTCATATAGTCCACACCCAGTTTTTCTTAATAATAACATCTTACATTACTATGGTGTACTTGTCATAATTAATGAACCAATATTGGTACATTATTATTATCCAAAGTGCATGCTTTATTCAGATTTCCTTCATTTTCACCTAATGTACTTTTTCTGTTCCAGAATCCCATTCAGGATACCATATTACATTTAGCTGTCATGTCTGTTTTGGCTCTTTTTGGCTATGAAAGTTTCTCAGGCTTTCCATGGTTTTGATGACATTGATAGTTTGAGTATCAATGGTCAGGTATTTCGTAGAATGTCCCTTTTGCTGGTTTAAAAGGATGTATGCCCCCTAGAAAAGCCATGTTTTAATCAAAATCCCATTTCATAAAGGCAGAATAATTCCTATTCAATACTGTATGTTTGAAACTGTAATCAGATCATCTCTCTGGATGATGTAATTTAGTCAAGAGTGGTTGTTAAACTGGATTAGATGATGACATGTCTCCTCCTATTTGGGTGGGTCTTGATTGGTTTATCAGAGCCCTATAAAAGAGGAAACATTTTGGAGAATAGGAGATTCAGAGAGAGCAGAGCAGAACAGCATATCCATGAGAAGCAGAGTCCACCAGCCAGTGACCTTTGGAGATGAAGAAGGAAAACACCTCCCAGGGAGCTTCATGAAACAGGAAGCCAGGAGAATAAGCTAGCAGATGATGTCATGTTCACCATGTGCCCTTCCAGATGAGAGAGGAACCTGACTGTGTTCACCATATGCTCTTCCAGCTGAGAGAGAAACCCTGAACTTCATCGGCTTTCTTGAACCAAGGTATCTTTCCCTGGATACCTCAGATTAGACATTTCTATAGACTTGTTTTAATTGGGACATTTTCTCGGCCTTAGAACTGTAAACTAGCAACTTATTAAATTCCCCTTTCTAAAAGCCATTCTGTTTCTGGTATATTGCATTCAAGCAGCTAGCAAACTAGGACATTCCTTAATTAGCATTTGTTTGGTGTTTTTCTCATGATTACATCAAACTCTCACTCAGTTTTGAAGTACAGTTTTGCCAGGTATAGAATTCTTGTTTGGCAGTTTTTCTCCTTCAGTACCTTAAATATATCATACAACTGCTTTCTCACCTCCATCATTTCTGCTGAGAAATTCACACATAGTCTTATCAAGTCTCTCTCTTATGTGATGAATTGATTTTCTCTTGCTGCTCTCAGAATTCTCTCTTTGTCTTTGACACTTGGCAATCTGATTAGTAAATGTCTTGGGGTAGATTTATTGAGATCTATTTTGTTTGGGGTATGTCATGCTTCTTGGATCTCTAATTTTATATCTTTTGTCAGAGATGGGAAATTTTCAGTGATTATTTCCTCCATTATTCTTTCTGTCTTTTTTCCTTCCTCTTCTCCTTCTGGGCCATCCATAACACATATATTCATGTGCTTCATGTTATCATTCAATTCCCTGGTCATATTTTTCCATTGTTTTCCTTATCTTTTCTTTTCTGTGTAGGATCTCAGAAGTCCTGTCTTTTAGTTAACTAATCCTTTTTTCTGCCTCTTTAAATCAGCTGTTGCATGTCTCCATTGTATTTTTAATCTCTTCTATTGTGCCTTTTTTCCCCATAAATTCTGCCGTTTGTTTTTTCAAGCTTTTGAGTTCTTCTGACTCATTATCTAATGTGTTTTTTTTTTATCCTTAATTGATTTTGGCATATTGTCCCTCAACTCATTGATTTAACTTTTTATTTGATTCAGAAGATTTATATAGCATCTTTAATTAATTGTTTCAACTGCTATATCTTCTTTGAAGTGTTAATTTGTTCTGTTGACTGGGCCATATTTTCAGTCTTCCTACTATGATTCTTGATACTTTGCTGATTTCTTTGATTAGAGTATTGATTTACTAATGCTGCCAAAATGCAATAACCAGAAATGGGTTAACTTTTACAAAGAGAATTTATTAAATTACAAGTTTCAGTTCTATGGCCATAAAATTGTCCAAACTAAGGTATCCAGAGAAAGATACCTTGACTCAAGAGAGGGCCAATGATGATCAGGGTTTCTCTGTAAGCTGAGAAGGCTTTTGGGCCTTTGGCTTCTGGTTTCAGAATAGCTCCTCTGGGGGTATTTTCTTTCTGCATCTCCTAAGGTCTCTGTCTGTGTTGGCTTTGGAGTTTTTTCCAAAAATGTTTTCCTTTTAAAGAACTTCAGTAAGCAAGCCCACCTTGAATGGGTAGAGGCATATCTCCATGAAAACATTCTATTCAAAAGGTACCATTCACAATGGTGTGGGTCACACCTCCACGGGAACAAATTAATAAAAAAGATCCCACCTGACAATATTGAATCAGGATTAAAAATGACTTCTCTGGGGTACACAACAGTTTCATATCAGCACAATTAGTTTATTCTGGAAGTCATTTTCTCTGTTTTCCTTAGAGTTTTCTTGTTGATTGGCTTTGCTCTCCATCTATTCTTTGACTTTCAGTTCAAGTTACTCTAGACTTCTACCACAGTTTCTGTTTAACTAATTCAAATTTTTCAGCTCTTGAGTTTCTGGTTCTTGCCTTGCCTAAATGAAACCTTTTTTTCTTTTAGGATGGTCTCTGCAGATGTGGTCAACCTTCAGATTCTCTCAGACAAGACAGGCACTGTTCTCAAGAAGACAGCATTAAGTTTCTCTGAGGATGAGACCCAGAACGTCTCTGTATTTCCTGTGAAGCCTCTTAACTGTGTTTTTCCCTATCCTGTCCAGCAGCTATCAGCCCACAGCTCTTCACCAATGTAAAGTGGTTTGGTGCCTTCAATTCTCAGCACCTTATACCTGCCAGAGGCGTGGTTGAGGCATATGCTGAGGCAGAAGACATGATTAAGCTGTTTCTGTGTTCCAGCCTCTGTGGTCTGAATTTTATGAATGGGCTGCATTTTGCTGGATCCTGCCTCTCCCCCCTTTTCTTGGGGAAGACACACCCTTCCAGGAATAATCTCCTTCACTTGATTAATTACTTTGTCTCCTATACAGACCTTAACTCCACCCTTGCCTGGGTCAATGCTGACAATTGAAAATATCTGATGCTTCTTTTTTTTTAATGGGCTGCTAAATTGTTTTTAAAAAATCATATTCAGAGTTAGTCCCCAGCTTCCCAGGTTTGCCAATCAAGAGCTGGAATTGGTACCTGGCTCTATGTGCCTCTTATCTTGGCACACAGCCCTTTTCCAGTATTCTGAGCTCAGCTGACTCCAAAGCCTCTGTTTTTCTCTCTTGTAGCCCTGTCTCCTCTCTGCCAGGAGAGATCTCAGGGTTTCTTTCATGCTTACTCTGGATTTATCTGTGCTTGGAATTTGTATTCAGCAGTCTCAATTTGTTAATCAAATCCACAGTTGGAAGCTTGCTTGAGCTCTCCTTGCTATCCTCCTAGTGGAGTCTGCTTCTTTTTCCCACATGGGAATGTCTTCAAAAACAGCTTGCTGTGATGGTGGAGGAGGGGCACATCTCCAGGGTTTGGGAGGCTACTTACAGTTCTGTGCTATGATCACAGTCCTTTCACCCATTCTAGACTGATGTATGATGTGTGTACAGTCATGGAAGTCCCCCAAACAGTCATTCCAGACAATTCTTGACTATTTCCTAGCTGCCTTAGAGGAGTAACTAAATTCCACACCTCCCTACACTGCTATCTTGTCCCACCTCCTTCCCTAGATCACAATGCACTCATTAGATAAATTAGTAATATCTCAAGACAAATGAATATGAGAACACAACATATCAAGATGTATGCAAGACAACAAAGGCCGTGCTGAGAGGGATGCTTAAAGCCTTGAAAACCTACATTAAAAACGAGAAAGAGCTAAAATAAAAGGTTTAACTGCACATCTGGAGGACCTAGAAAACAAACAGCAAACTAATTTCAAAGCAGGCAGAAGGAAAGAAATAAAGATTAGAATAGAAATAAATGAAATTTACAACAATGACAAACAACAGGGGCTCAAAACATCAAAGCAAAAGTCTGGTTCTTCAAGAAGATCATTATATGACAAACCTTTAGCTAAACTGACAAAGAGAAAAAGAGAGAAGATGCAAACAAAATCAGAAATGGGGGGGCGGGAACATTACCACTGACAGAATATAATTAAAAAGGATCATAACATGATACTGTGAATGAACAAAGGTGTACTAACAAATTAGACAATGTAGATGAAGTGGACAGATTCCAAGAAACACATGAACAGCTTACGCTGACTCTAGAAGAAATAGAAGACCTCAACAGACCAATCACAAGTAAAGAGATGGAATCAGTCATCAAAAATCTCCCAACAAAGAAAGGCCCAGCATTAGAAGGCTTCACAGGTGAGTCCTATCAATCATTCCCAGTAGAATTAATACCAGCTAATAAACAAGTTCAACAAAGTGGTGAGATACAAGATCAGCACACAAAAATCATCAGTGTTTCTATGCCCTAATAATGAACAATCTGAGAAGGATATCAAGGGAAAAAATTAATTTACAATAGCAATTAAGAGAATTCAATATCTAGGAGTAAATTTAACCAGGATGTAATGGGCTTATGTTCAGAAAACTGCAAAACATTGCTAAAAGACATTGAAAAAGACCTAAATAAATGGAAGGACATTCTGAGTTTATGGATAGGAAGACTGAATATTGTTAAGATGTCAATTCCATCCAAATTGATTTACACATTCAATGCAAGCCCAATCAAACTTTCAAAACTCTACTTTCCAGAAATGGAAAAGCCTATTATAAAATTTATTTGGAAGGATAAAGTACCCCTAATAGCCAAAAACTTCTTGAGAAGAAAATGAAGTGGGGAACTTCCACTTCCTGACCTTAAAGCATACGACAAAGCTAAAGTGGTTGAACAGTCTGGTTCTGTTTCATAATGAAAGATATATTGACTAATGGAATCAAATTGAGAATTCAGAAATAGACCTCAAATCTATGGTTAACTGATATTTGATAAGGGTTGCCAAGTCCATTCAATAAGAAAAGAACAGTCTCTTCAACAAATGGTGCTGGGAAAACTGGAAATCAATAGCGAAAGAATGAGAAAGGATCCCTATATCACACCAATAGAAAAATTACTCCAGAATGGATCAAAGATCTAAATATAAGAACCAGAACATAAAACTCCTGGAAGAAAATGTAGGGAAGCATCTTTAAAACCTTGTGGTAGGCAATGGTTTCTTAGACTTTACATAAGGTATAAGAAATGAAAGCAAAAATAAATAAATGGGAACTCCTCAAAATTAAAAACTTTTTTGTACCAAAAGACTTTGTCAAGAAAGTGAAAAGACAACCTTCTCAATGGGAGAAATATTTGAAAATCACATATCTGATAAGGGTTTAGTACCCGGAATATATTTTAAAACCCTATAACTCAACAATTAAAAGACAAACAACCCAATTAAAAGTGGGCAAAAGCATGAATATGCATTTCTCCAAAAAGGAAATACAAATGGCTAAAAAGTACATGAAAAAATGTTGACACCTCTAGCTATTAGGGAAATGCAAATCAAAATGACAATGAGATATCATTTAACATCCAGTAGAACAGCCATTTAAAAAAAAAAACAGAAACCTATAAGTGTTGGACTATGTGGAGAAATTCCCTATTGGTGGGAATGTAAAATGGTGAGGTTGCTATGGGACACTTTGACAGTTCTTCAAGAAGCTAAGTATAGAATTATCATATGATCCATCAATCCTGCTACTAGGTATATATCCTGAAAGCAGGGAATTGGGCAGATATTTGCACATGGATGTTCATTGCAGCATTATTCACAATTGTCAAAATATGTGTCCAAGTGTCCATCAACCAATGAATGGATTACAAATATGATATATGCATATGATGGAACATGATTCAGCTGTAAAAAGGAATGAAGTCTTGAAACATATGACAACATGGATGAAACTTGAGGACATTAGGTTGAATGTAATAAGCCAGACAAAAGAGACAGATATTGTATTATTTCACTGTTATGAACTAGTTATAATTAGCAAACTCATGGAGTTAGAATGTAGAATATAGGTTACCAGGAGCTAGAGTGGGGTTGGGGAATGGGGAGTTGATGTTTAGCTTACACAGATGTTCTATATAGGTTGATGGTGAGGGTTTGGAAATGGATGGTGGTGACGGTAGCACATTATTGTGAGTGTAGTTAACAGTGCTGAACTGTAGAGGTCAACTGGCTAAAAGGGGAAACTTCAACATGTATATGCGTTACTAGAATAAAAATTGAAGAATAAAACATAGGACTGTACTACACAGTAAACCCTATTATAAATGAAGGACTATAGTTATAGTGCATGAATAAAAATGTTATTTCATGAATTATAAATTCAGGTGTTAATAATAAGGAGGTATATGGGAAATTATAAATCTAGTACAAACTGTAAATGATAGATAATAATACTATTTTAATAATCTTTAATCAATTTTAACAAACAAAACTACTGTTAAAGAATAGAACAATTATTAAAAAGGTGCTATCAGCAATTGTAACAAATATCCCACACCAGTGCAAGGTGTTGTGGTGTGGTAGGGTATGGGAATCCTGTATTTTATGCAGGATTGTTTTGTAAACCCACAACTTCTATAATTAAAAAATAAAAAGTAAAGAAAAGAAGAGGCAAAACCTTTCTGTTAATCTAGGGGGTTAGAAGCTCAGGCTGGGTTCCTAAAAAACAAAGAAAATATTGCAAAAAATTATGTCAGGTGGACATTAGCTTCTTGCTCTTCATTGGAAATTTTCCTTATTTATGGACCATGTTGCAGTCTGAAAACAAACAAACAAGCCAGCAACTACAAGACACTAAAAAATATATTATCCACTACTCAAAGAAGCATTGTTTTCATATCCTACCTCAAGAACACTGACATTTCTTTCCCATTATGGCCTATCTTGAATTTATCTTAAGACTAGGATCTGTTTATTGGGTTAATGAATATAAATGCTCTTTGTTTGTAAGATATTACTCTCATTAGTGATAGATCTATTTCTAGAATAGCCGAGTGCTATATTTTTCCTGTTTTAAGATGAACTGAACAACAACTTTAATGGTGAAAGCAAATGTTTAAAACTAGCCTTGGGTGCTTGACAACTAATTTTATTAATGTGTCATCTGCAAATCTCATTAACAATTTTAAAGTTCCCTAAAATAATGAGACAAAGCTATTCTTAGTTCTAGTATTGAAGAAATCCTTTTCAGGTATATTTATTTCCTTCATTGAACGCACATTGCATAGTAATAACATTCCAAGCTAACAGATAATATCCATATTATTTTTAAAAACATGGCATTTGCTTCATAATTTAGTGAAAATAGAATCATGTGACATTTCCAGTTGACCAAGAGCATTGCATAGGATTCGGTCAGCCATTCCTCCAGAGAATCTTTGAACAACTAGCAGAAACTTGTATCTCCCTCAAAACAGTAGAAAACATTAAAGATATCTTCTTTCTTCAGAATGGACTACAGTTAGAAATCATTTAACAGAAGAACTTGAAAATTTGCAAGTATGTGGAAAGTAAACAACTTACGCTTAAGCAACAAATGGGTCAAAGAAGAAATTCCAAGGGAAATTAGGACATGTCTTAAGGTGAATGAAAATGAAAACATAACATTCCAAAATTTATGGGATGCTGCAAAGGCAGAGCTGAGAGGGAAATTTTTAACTTTAAATGTTTACATAAAAAAAGAAAAAAATCTCAAACAGATACTTCACCTCACAACCGGAGGATCTAGGAAAAGGAAGAGCAAACTAGACGCAAAATGAGAAGAATAAAGAAATAACATATGTTAGGGAAGAGATAAGTGAGATAGAGATTTAACAAACAACAATACATAGAACAAAAAATTAGTAGATTCTTTGAAAGTATCAATATAATTGAAAATCCTTTAGCGTCACTGACAAAAAATAAAGACAAAGGTCACAAATAACTAAAATTAGAAATGAAAATGGGCATGACTACAACACCTCAGAAATAAAAAAAATTATAAAAGGATATTATGAAGAACTATGTACCAACAAATCAGACAACAAAGATGTAATGGTCTTAGAAGTCCATAAACTACCTACACTGGCTCAAGAAAAAATAGAAACTCTCAGAAAAGCAATAATAAGTAAAGATATTGAATCAGTAATCAAAAACCTCCCAACAATAAAAGTCCAAGATCAGAAGACTTCACAGGGGAATTTTATATATATTATCTGGAGAATTAACTCCAATCCTTACCGAAGTCTTCCAAAAATTGAAGTGGAAAGAATAGTCTCTTACTCTTTCTATGAGGCCAACATCACCCTAATGTAACACAAGAGAAGAAAATACAAGCCAGATAAATGTAACACAAGAGAAGAAAATTACAAACCAATATCCCTTATAATTATACATGCAAATATCCTCATAGAAATACTAGCAAACCAAATCCAACAGGACAATAAAAGAATTACATACCATGAGCAAGTAGATTTATCCCAGGTATGCTAGGGTGGAACAACAGAAGAAAATCAATTAATGTAATACACTGCATTAATGGAATTAAGGACAAAATAAACCTCACGTGATTGTCTCAATTGACACAGAAAAGCCATTTCATAAAATCCAGCACCCTTCTTGCCAAAAGTACTTAGAAAACTAGGAATAGATGGACACTTTCTCAACATGATAAAGGGTTTATATGAAAAACCCACCACTACCATCATACTCGATGAAAGGCTGAAATCTTTTCCTCTAAAATCAGAAGAAAGACAAAGACGTCTTCAATATCATTCAACATTGTACTGGAAGTTCTAGCCTAAGCAATTAGACCAGAAAAGAAATAAAATGTAAACATTGGAGAGGAAAATCTATAATTTTTTTATTTGAACATGACATGATTGTATATATAGACAATCATGAAAAAAAATCCATAGCAAAGTTCTAGAGCTAATAAATGAATTCAGCAAAGTGGCGGGGTGTAAGACCAACATGCAAAAATGACTACTGTTTTTGGCTCAGTGGCAGAATTCTCACCTACTATGCTAGAGACCCGGGTTCGATTCCTGGAGCCTTCCCATGCGAAAAACAAAACAAAACAAAAACAGAGTTCTGTTTTTATACACTGTTTTTACACACTTTTCTTGAAGAAATCAAGAAAAAAAATTCTGTTTACAATAGTAATTAAAGAAATCAAATATCTAGGAATAAATCTCACCAAGGATGTAAAAGACAAGCAGAAAACTACAAAATTTGATTTCTTGCTAAAAGAAATCAAAGAACACTGAAATAAGTGGAAGGACATTCAGTGTTCATGGATTGGAAGACTAAATGCTATAAAGATGTCAATTCTGTTCATAATGATTTATAGATTTAACATACTCTCAATAAATATTCCAATAACCTTCTTTGCACAAATGGAAGAGCCAATCTCCAAATTTATATGGATGGATAAGGAGCTCTGAATAGCCAAAGCCATCTTGAAAAAGAAGAATGAAGTTGGAAGATGCAAACTTCCTGATCCTTTAAAATTTATTACAAGTCACAGTAATCAAAACAGCATGGTACTAACAGAAGGATAGATATATAGGAAAATGGAATTGAATTGACTTTTCAAAAATCAACTTTCCCATTTTTGGCCAACTGACTTATTTATTTATTTATTTTTAAACTTTTTTTTATTGTATAATATAATGTATGTACAAAGCAAAGAAAGAAAGAAGCAATAGTTTTCAAAGCACTCTTCAACAGGACAGATCCCAGAGTTTGTCATGGGCTACCATACCATCATCCAAGATTTTTACTTCTAGCTGCTCCAGAATATTGGAGGCTAGAAGGAATATATATATTATCATGTTTTTTCTTTTTTGTGGAGAATAACATATATACAAAAAAGCAATAATTTCAAGGCACAGTACAACAATTAATTGTAGAACAGATGTCAGACGTTGGTATGGGTTACAATTTCACAATTTTAGGTTTTTACTCCTAGCTGTTCTGAGATGCTGGAGACTAAAATAAACATCAATAGAGTGATTCAGCAATCAAACTCATTTGTTAAACCCTACCTTCTCTGTATAACTCCACCATCACCTTTGATCTTTTCCCCACTCTTTAGGGGTATTTGGGCTATGCCCATTCTTTTTTTTTTCATGTTCCTACATGTTCCTTCTGATAACCTACATTCCTATAATTTCTAAACCACAGATTGATTTTAGTCAATTTAGGGAAATAGTTGAGCTATTATTATTCCATTAAGAGCGGGAAAAAGAGTAAACTTTTTAAAAAATCAAATACATGTGCCAATTCTGTACTATTATTCTGCATGAGTCAAATGCATAAACTGTGTTTTTAAGGGCACATTTGGGATATGGGCTGCCAAATTTAAATCATTTTGATAGAATCCTGCATTAGGCGGGAACCTGCGAGATCTTTCAGTTCAACACATTTCTGGTGGTAAAGGTAATTACCGCAGAGGGAAGGTGGGGAGGTAAAAGCCTATGTCCAGAATCTGGACTAGTATCAGAACCTACATTTCGTCAAGTTGTATTGAGCATCTCACCTACATTACCCTTTTCTGTGTTTGGGTGATTTCCAAAACATACTACTATGTTTTTTCTCTATGCATAAAAAAACTTTCTAAAATCAATAATTACTGAAAGATTTCCTAATGAAAAGGGTTTGATATTCATGGAAGTGTTCTTAAATGTATAAGAGAAGAAGCCAGGCATGGTGTCTACAGATTTTTCTATTGTTTTTTCCTTACAAGCCAGGTATGGTGTCTATAGACTGTTCTATTGTGCTTTTCTTGCAATTCAAAATGGCTGCAATTTTTTTTAAGTTTAAAAATTTTCCTGAAACAATGTCTTGAGTGTTTTTTTTTTTACTAGTTTCATTCCTCCATCTTAATTATTTTGCTTTATAATAATAAATTCCTCGAATTTGTAAAACTTTACTTCCTTTCCTTGCTAGCCCTGGAGAATCTAGTCTTTCTATTCAGGTTCAGTGATCAGTACAGGGGAGAACATTGTGTGTCCATATGAGCATATTGCAATTGTTTTCTATTTCCAAGTGGTATGTGATGTGAAGCTGAAATGTTAAAAAAATAGAGCAGCTATATTACAAAACACATGTACTTGAAAGACTTGAATTTCTTATTCGCTTTGATAAATAGCATGAGACTTTTGGAAGAGTCTGAATGTTTTCCAAAATATGATATGTAGAGTGTGCTGTCATATTTATGTAACTGTATGATCAAACTAAAAAATGAGAAATGGCTTAGTTTTCTCATTGTTGGATTGAATTAAGATATAGTAGATATGATATATATATATATATACACACACACACACACACATAGCTGTAAATATAATAGAAATCTACATATACATATAGATACATTCCTATATATACAAACCAGGGTGCTAGATTCTGTGAGAGCTATAAAGATTAATAAGACAGCATAGTGGAAGAATGAGGCATGTAAACAATGAAACTATATTGGTTAGAAAATTATCAAGGCTATGACAAGAGAGAAGGGGACTTTAGATGATTGTACATGTTGAATTGTTTTAAGTCCTAACCCCTTGTACCTCAGAATGTGACCTTATTTGGAAACAGGGTCATTGCAGATGGCATTAGTTAAGATGAGGTCAAATTGGAGCAGGGTGGCCTCTTCATCCAAAATGACAAGTGCCATTATAAGAAAGGGAGAAGAGTTAGACACAAGTGTGGAGCATGTCATGTGCCAACAGAGGCATAGATTAAAGTGCTGCAGCTGCAAGCCATGGAGAGCCAAGGATTACTGGCACACCACCAGAAACCAGAGAGAGGCAACAAAGGATTCTCCCCTACAGATTTTAGAGGAATCATGTCCCTATTAATACCTTGATTTCAGATTTATAGCCTCCAGAAGGTGAGAGAATAAATTTCTATTGTTTTAAGCCACCAAATTTCTTGTAATATATTATGGCAGCCCTAGGAAACTAATACAAAACTGATAAGGAACTACTGGAAAGGTTAAGGAGACACTGAGACTAATGTTACCAAAACAACAAACAAACCCTCTAAAAAACCCAAGCAGAACAAACCCACTTTGCTTCCTTCACAGTTGTTTTCTACTATGAACATTGATGAATCCAGGTAAGTACAACTCCTTGTATTTCAGGACCAGGTTGCCTGGGTTCAAATCCCTGCTCCACCTCTTAATGATTGCGTGACCTGGGAAAAGTACTTAAGTTCTCTGTTCCTTGGTTTCTTCATCTATAAAATGGAGATGATGATAGTACATACCTCATGGGATTGTCATGAGGACTATGTGAGTAACAGTATGTAAAACACTAAGAAGCATGTTTGACGTATAGTGTCACAACTTAGAGGGAAGATCTGGGGAGAATTTGGAGGGGGGACTGGGGAGAAGGGAAGCATTTTTTTTTTGCTGCTGCCTAGCTCTAAAGGCCGTTAAAAAACAAAAACTCAGTGGGAAACACTATGTTGGTAAAGCATCAAGTTTACAACTTCAAAATTAAAAGGTTACTGGAAATTCAAGGTTCATGGAACTCATTGTAATAGTTATTCCACAGAGGCTCCATGTTTGCTTTATTGAAGATGAAAATTCAGTCATTTTCCAAATCAAGTTACAAAAGAACAAATGAGTTAACATTGTTTTGTGCACACTTCACTTGCTAACATTTGAGTTAGAAAAAGGAAAACACCTTGCTTTTACTTTACATGCTGTTTTCCCCTTTTATCTGAGCACAGCAGTGTTTCTCCTTGAGGAATTTGAGATCTCTGAGTGAGGATACTTTAAGAAATAGAATTTAGGTTATTATAGCAACATACAATGACTTTTATTTTTTTTTTTACCTGATATACTTTATGAGTAAGAATCATAAGAATAAAAAATACTTTTCTTTTAAGATGCAAATTAGACATTTTGGACTGGTTTTCATTTCTTGATTTATCTACAGAGTACTATGAAAGATACAACAAAAAAGACCACAAAATCTCAATAATTTCCAAATAAACATCTCTGATAATGCTTGAGTTTAAGCCTTTGACATTGTGTGAACAGTATCTCTTTTTATCCTTCAAAGATGCTATAGTCATCTCTCTCTCTCTCTCTCCCCCTCTCTCCCTCTCTCAACATTAAAGAGTGAAATGATAGATATTTTATGCCATTAGAATGCTGAAAAGGTGTAAATTGTTTCTTTCCTCAGGAGCACATATTTTATTTTCATTGATTTTTATTTTCCTGGAGGAAATCTTGGAGGGAGACATGGTTGGGTGGACATTTGTACTCTAAATATCAACCAACATGTAAATATTTAATGTGAATAATCAGTGTTATCTTTCAAAAGTCATAAGACAGACATAACAGCATCGAAATCACCATCAAGAAGCAAGATTTGAAGTAATGCTCTCAACTATTATTTAGGTATGAAGAGATGGGAATTCAAAGCCTTTACATGTGACAGAAAAGTCTTATTAACAAAAACAAATCTGCTTTGCTTCTTTCGCCATTGTATTTTAAAGCCATTGATAATCCAGATGAGTTCTATTCCTGGGAATCATAAAGATGAGCCCCAGAAGCAGGCTGCCTAGGTTCCAATTTCTGCTCAACCTCTTACTGACTGTGTGACCCTGAGACTGTTATTTAACTTCTCTGTGCCCTGCTTTCTTCATCTATAAAACAGAAATAATGGTGCATACCTCAGAGAATTGTTGTGGGGACCTAATGAGTAAGGTATGTAAAATATTCAGGAACTGATTAACTCTCAGATTAAATTGATGTCTAACAGTAAGAAAGGGCTTATAATTAAATTCCAATATGGAAAAAACTTCATATATAGAGGATTATATATATAGGTGATTCAAATCCTTCTCTTATTTAATAATTGACAAATGGTTTATGGAATCTAGCAAATTAAATTGACTAGCCCATCCTGACAAAACAGTTAGAAATTGGTTAGCAATCAAACTTTCAAAATAGTTATCTGGTTGCTGCCAAATGTTATTCAAATGAATAGCTTATGAGGAAATTGAATTTCCATTAACAGCCCTCCGTCTGATATTTAATGACACCCCAGAATCCTAACAGAGTCAACCAGGATTAGAAAAATTCTATGGAGAGGACCAGTGCAGGTAAGTGTGACTGAAAGATGAAGTTGACAGTGGAGCTTCCAGGGCACTGAGTGATTTAGAAAGACTATAGGGACTGGGGAAGAGCTTGTGTACTGATGAAGGTGAAAGAGCTACCTGTTCAGGCAGACAGAAACTCACTTTTGCAATCGACCCATTGGTGCCCTGCTTCTTTCCCCACAGCAAACCTGACTTCCAACTGCTGACACCTTTAATTCTTTGCCTGAAAGCTTTCTGAAAGCCAGAGGAGGGTAGGAGTAAAGGGGAATTGCTGCCCTCAGGAAAGGGAATCCCTGTGCCAAACGGTCACTGATGGTTACTGGTAAAATGTGCCATTTCCCTCACCCCTAGAAGGATAACTTTGAGGTGAATGTCCTACACTGATTCCTAGAGTTCCCCAGTGGGAAGAAGCTTCAATTGCCTACAGTGGTAACTGGCTAGCATACCCTTTTAATTAACTTCCTTCTCTTACTTGCCTCTCTTCTATATACCTTCACCAGGGTTTTGTAGGGTCAGCTCCTAAATAAACTATTTGCACCTGAGTCTTGACTCAGGGTCAACTTCTGGAACCCAAACTAAGACAACTTAACCCAGCAAAATCCTTGAAGAAGAGAAAGCTACTTTATGTCAGAAATTAGACAATGCTGGTGCTCACAAGTTTCCTTCTTTCTCTACCCCTGGGGATGGAAGCAAATTAATACTGCAGCAGTTCTTTTGAACCCTAGCCCTTCTAACTTTCTCCCTTTGGGAAAAAAAAAGGGCTGATAGTCTCTTAGGTTTCATTCAACTTCTTCCTTCCTTTTGCATTTAATTGGTTGAGATACGCTTTAGGCTGCCTGTCCTGCTACCAGCTGGTAAATTTACACCTTGCTGCCTCTGGCACTGGGCCTGGGTGACATACTCTGGAAGCTGGGCACTAGGTTGGAGCAACAAGCGTTTGTGTGGCTATGAGAAAAGATCACCTTCCGCCACAGTCAAACTGTCATGTCCTGTCTTGTGTACCCAGGTTGTATGACCCCCATTCATTGCAGTCAAAGCCCTACACTACTTTGAAAACTTTCACTGAAGCAAAGGAAGCTAGTTATGTCTTTCCCTGCTCATGAATCAAATACTTGAGGGTCTCACAGTTCTCCCCTTCTAACAAAACTCAAGAAGTCTGGTTTCTGGTAGTGAGGGCCTTCATTTATGTTTGTTTGCTTTTAAATTTTATTGTGGTAATATACATAACTTCCAATTTGTCATTTAAACCATCTTTAAATGAACAATTCAATGATGCTGATTACATTCATGATTTTGTGCTACAGTATTAGTCACAGTTCTCTAGGGAAACAGAAATTACAGGATACATATATACTATATATATATGTGTATATATATATATATAGTCCATATTATGAGTTTTTTTTTTTATAGGAATTGGTTCTGGGGAATGGGCAAGTCAAATTCTTAGGGCAGGCTGCAAGCTGGGAACTCTGATGATGGTTTTCAATGAATTCCCCAGAAGAAGGTGGCTAGATGAAATAAAAATGGAAATTTTCCATTCTGATTGCTGAAAGCACCCTTTCTCTTATAAAGTCTTCAACTAAATGAATGAGACTTCTCCCACTGTTGAAGGCAGTCTCCTCAGTTGATTGTAGATGCAGTCAGCCATAGATGCAATCAACTTAGTGGTGATTTAAATCCATGAAATAGCCTTATAATTACAGTCAGGTCAGTGGTTGCTTAACCAAACAGCTAGAAACTAAAACCTGGCCAAGATGACACATGAACTTAAACATTACAGCTAACCATCACCATCATTCATTACCAAAACTTTACAGTCAACCCATAAAGAAACTCTGTATCCATCAAGCAATAAATCCTTATTCCTCCTCCCTTTGACCCGTGGTAGTCTGTGATCTACTGTCTATCTCAATGAATTTGCTTGTTCTTTATATTTCATTTAAGTGAAATCACACAATATGTGTCATTTTATATCTAGCTTATTTCACTGAGCATAATGATTTCAAGATTCATCCACGTTGTAGCATGTATCATAACTTCATTTCTCTTAATGGCTGAATAATATTCTATTATGTAGATATACCCCATTTTGTTTACCTATTCATTGGTTGACAGATACTTGGGGTGTTCCCACCTTTTGGCTTTATAATAGAGCTGCCATGAACATTGATGTACAAGTATCTATTTTGAGTTTCTGATTTCAATTCTTTTGGGAATGTATCTAGGAGAAGACTTGCTGGGTTATAAGCTTTTGAGGAATCACTTATGTGTTCCTAAGCTGCAATTCACTATAGCTTTCTCATAAGCATGTGCAAAATTCACTTCTTTTACCTTTCGCAGAGGTACCTGCTTCTTGGCCACAAGCCTAGAATGATGATATTGTTTGGAAGGCTTCATAGGATTGTTGTGGCCAGATCACTTCATTGGTTACTGACAATGTCCCAGCACAAAGGGAGCTGTGACATGTTTCACAATTACATACTTGGTTTCATGTAATTTGACAATTTCATTTTTCTTTGTTCAGATAAAATAGTTCCCTTCTTTTGGAACTATGGGGCAAAGGCAGTGATTCTCTCCTTACATTATATTTAAGTCATCAGCCACTTCCTGTTGAAATGTCATATCTCCCCTGGGGCAAACTCCCAGCATGCCCCACATCCATACATGACTTCCCTTTTGATTCCTAGTAGATTTCTTAGCTATATATGATACCCATGATTTGGAAGTCTAGCAGGAGATGTGCAGATAGCTGAAGACATGACAGAGACAATAGAGCTGCTTTGGGGTTCCATAAGGGTGGAGATTAAAATGGCCTGATGGAGTCCCTGTAGGTGCTGAGGAGATAATAGTGAACTCCAACAGGGAACAAAGTGGAGGCAGAGCCCCAAGGAGGAAAATTCTCCAGGAGTGAGACGAAGGTCATTTCCAAAGTGTTGAGTCTCTAAAGCTCTCACCAATAGCACCTCTGCTTCCTGCCTGGATCCTAAATAGGGTGAGAAATAAAACAGAAATGACAAAAGACAAAATATCACATTTGCTACTGATAGAGTTAGATGACCACCTTTTCTCCTATATAAGAAGTCTGGCTACCTCAAAGCCCCTATGCTAGAGAGACAATGACACGAGACCATATGGAGATGGAGAGGCTGAAGAAGCTGGGGTCTGGACGTGTGAGTGAGACTTCACTTGATTGCAGTCTCAGACATGGTCTGACTTCAGTCAGGTAGGTCCCCAAGCGAGGACCACCTAACCTGGTCCTTTCCAGTCTTGACTCACGGAAACCATGATAGATACTAAATGATTACTGTTATTGTAACCCATTAAATTTTACAATTATTTGCTACAGAGCAATAGGAAATTGCAACCCTATGTTCTCATTTTGTAAAACAATTTGTTAGTGTCACTGGTGGGATAATACCTTATGCTACTACATTAGTAATACTGTCTGTGTGTGTGTTTAAGCTCCATTTGAGTGCATCTTTGTGAATTACTATTAAATGCTTTATGTGCCAGCTAACGAATAACATCTAAAAAAAGGCCTGAAATTCTGCATTTCTAACAAGGTCTGGGAAATACTGATACTGCTAGGTCAGGAACTACACTTTGAACAGCAAGGCACTAAACTATATTGTCTCTCTCACCAGTTGCTTGCCTGGATTTACACTAGCAGCTTATAAGTTTTTGGTACTCTTGGGATAATGAATTCTCACTGCCTCATTAGACTGTGTTGCAAGATTTGCAATTGGATCAGAACTTCCCTGTAACCAGGTGTAACTTGCCTGTACCAATGGACTCTGCCTCTTCTAGGTCTAGGTATCCTGTTGCTATCCATCCTCCCATGCCAGGCAAAGCTATGGGGAATGACTTTCCAATGTGGCATGAATTGTGGCTGTTATGCTCTCCTGTTTTTGTAGGTGAGATATATTTAAAAGTAAATAGCTGTGTTCAAATTTATTAGAGTTTTCTAGAACTTTTAATCATTCTCTGAAATCTCCACCAGATGAAACTTTTTAAGAAATGGTAATTATGGTTTCCATAATCTTTATTAATTGGTGTCTAAGTTTGGCAGGGCTGCTGTGACAGATGCCACGCAATGTGTTGGCTTAAGCAACAGGAATTTATTATCTCACAGTTTTGGAGGTCCAAAATCAAGATCTTGAGAAGCTGTGCTTTCTCTGGGAGTCTGTAGCATTATGGGGTTGCTCTTACCACAATCCTTGAGATTCCTTGGTTTGCATCTCTACCTCCATCACATGTCTTCTCCTTCCAGCTTCTACTTCTCAGTGATCTGTATCTCTGAATAGATTTCCTCTCCTTATAAGGACTTAAGCCATAAGAACTAAGGCCCACCCTGATTCAATTTGGCTTCAATTTAAGTAGGTCTTTGAAGATCTTACTCACAAATGAGTCCATACTTTAGCCTGTAATAACCTCTTCAAAAGTCCTAATTTACAAATAAATTCGCATTCATGGAAATGCAGATTAAGATTTGAACATGACTCTGTGAGGGATATGATCCAATCCCAACAACTGGGGAAAACGTCTACCATTTTTCAATTAGTCAATAATAAGATTAGGTTTATCTCTTTTTTTTCTTGTTTTATTTTTGTGTTTGTTTTTTAACAGCCAATATCCCAATAGTCACACATTCCTGTTTTAGAGGTCCACTAGATAATGATGGAAGCTAGGAAAGAATTTGAATATATGGTAACAAAATAAGGCTTACATTATGATTCCTTTATGCACAGGTATGGCAATGGGTTATAATTCAAAAAATGCAGGCAAAGTACATTTCTAGAACACAAGGCTGTATAGGGCTGTAGCTATTCACTTAAATATACAAAACAATCCAAGACTCTAATTCATCTCTCTATTAGTTAAACTGGAATGATGTTTCAAGCTTCACAACTTTAGCAGCTCTGAAATACAACTGGGACAGAATTTCTTGAAGTGTTCCATGGCATAGTATTTATTATGCAATAAAGAATGAAAGGGACCAAAGAAGAAAAGTTGAACAACAAAATTTGAGGAAATACCAAGCTAAAGAAAATTAAACAGAATTATATCCCAAAAGACATCCTATAGCCTTTAAAATGTCAATGTGCAGTAATGAAAGTGCAAGTGGGATTTAGCCAATCTATGCTTTTCCCAAACTTTTTTGATTGCTGAATCCATTTTTTTTGCTTGCATAAGGAAAATATTTGACTTGGACCAATTCTTTAAAGTACACAGCTTCCACTGAGTACCTGGTGAAATTTTTAAAGGGGTTATCAGCCCAAATGTTTTCTTAATCTGGATGAAAAGCTGACGTACATACAAGATATTTTGGTAGTGGTGGAGTCTGTGGCAAATTGAAAGGTATTTTTCCAATCTGATAATACTTAAATTCAATGTTCAGAGTATACTTCTAGCCAGGTATATAAGTTCACTATTGCTACATAACACATTATCCTAAAATCTGTGGTTCAGGAATTTAGGAGCAGATTAGTTGCTTGGTCTGACTGAGGGTCATTCATAAGGTTGTAGTTACATCTTGGCTAAGGCTGCAGTTATGTGAAGGTTTGACTAGGGCTAGCAGATTTCTTTGAAGCTTTTTCATATGGCTGTTGGCTAAAGGCTCAATTCCTTGCCATGTGGGCCTCTCCATAGGAGCTGGCTCCCTCTAGAACAAGTAATCCAAGAAATAAAAAGAGTAAGCAGAAGGCTTAGTGGCTTTTATATTGCTTCTAATTTTCTACAGTTGTAAAATGGACTGCAGTTAACATCTTCACAATGAAATATTTTTAGACGTTCATGTCATTTCCCTAACATAGTTTTAGAGATCAAATTGTTCTCATACCAGCCTTATGAATCAAATATCCTCAGCTTGAGGCCTTCCTAATCTAAAATAAACCTCTTTTCTATCACTGTTCTAGTTTGCTAACTGCCGGAATGCAATGTACCAGGATTGGAATGGCTTTTCAAAAGGGGAATTTAGTAAGTTGCTAGTTTACAGTTCTAAGGCTGAGAAAATGTCCCAATTAAAACAAGTCTAGAGAAATGTCCAATCTAAGGCATCCAGGGAAAGACATCTTGGTTCAAGAAGGTCGATGGCATTCAGCATTTGTCTCTAGGCTGGAAGGGCATGTGGCTAAGTCTGCTAACTTTCTCTTCCAGCTTCATGTTTCATGAAATTCCCCAGGAAATGTTTTCTTTCTTCATCTCCAAAAGTAGCTGTCTGGTGGACTCTGCTTCATGGTTCTGTGGCATTGTCATCCTCCTCTGTTCTCTCAGAATCTCATGACTTTCTCTCTTGTTGTTCTCTAGCTTTTTCCAAAGTGTTTCTTCTTTTAAAGGATTCCAGTGAAACCAATCAAGACCTACTTGGAATGGTTGAAGACGTGTCTCCACCTAATCAAGTTTAATACCCACACTTGACTGAGTCACATCTCCATGGAGATAAGCTAATTAGAGTTTCCCATAGGGATTTGAAGGAACTGTTGCTCCCACAAGGTTGATTAGGATTGAAAGATGGCTTTTCTAGGGTACATAAACCTTTTCAAACTAGCACACTGTTCTATTACCTTATTTTATTTTTTATTGAATTCTCACTATCTGAAACTATTTTAGTAATCAACTTACTTTTCTCCTCCTATAGACTATAAGCTCCATGAAACCAAAGATTTTGCTTGATTTAATCATTACTTTGTCTTTATCATTTGCTTGGTACAAGGTATGTGTTCAATATAAATAAATAAATAAATAAATAAATAAATAAATAAATAAATAATAGATAGATAAGTAAGTAAATAAATAAAAGTATGAGGGCCTGTTTCCCTGCCATCTCCCTAATACTGATATTATCACTTAAAAAAAATCTTTGTATAAGTGCAAATTGTTATCTCATTAATGGTATAATTTTCATGTCTTTGATCACTATTTAGGTTGAACTCTTTTTTTCCATATGCTTAATGACTCCTGTAGTTCTATTTTTGAAAATTGTTCTTTCTACTCTTTTTCCAGTTAAAATAATTGGGATTTTGTTGTTGCTTTCATTAGTGATCTGTGACTGTTCTTTATATATTGACTCATTGTCTGCTGTGCGTGTTGCTGGGGCAAATTATTCCCAGAGAATTTCTCTATCCAGGCCAGATCATTTGCAGATAGATACTTTTCAATTCCAAGATGATAGTGACAGAGACCAATGGTTTGAATAAGTTTGGCTGGAAGGACACATTCTGTTCTTGGAATTGCAGTTATAGCTGTTATTTTTAGGATTTGAGCCTTTTTCTTGCTCTGTCCGAGTTTCCTGAGTTAGCCTAAGGTCTTTAAAAGCATAGTCCCTTCAATGTGACAAAGCTGAGCCTTATCATTTGAAGTACTGCTCCAGGAAATCCTTAAAATGGTCCTGCTGCCCCATCCTACTCATGGCTGCCCTTCTTTGGCTCACCATCATGAAGGTCCCTTGGGTGTTTGGTGTGCATCTGTTTCCCACACAGGGCCAGCTCAATAAAGCTACGATGAACATCACTTTACTGTTGAGTCTCTGGCTGGCCAGTTCGTGTCCACTTTGTTCATGGGAAATGCTTTTAGAGATACTCAGGCGAGAAGTAATGTCCAAGGTGGTTACAACTCGCAACATGTTCAGAGCTGAGCTTTAAGCTTTGAAACCACATTCTGCCTGCTGGCATTGCAAAGAGGTTAGCTCTGGTGGTTCTGTTTTTATTTCTTTTCTTTGTCAATCTGCAATATTGGGTTGATAATTTGCTGACTAATTTGAGGGATTATTTTACCTCTTCATGACTCAAGAAACTCTTTAAATGAGGGTAGAACCCCCTGAGGAAGTTTAGTGTACCTTGATTCTCGCTAGGCTTTAAGAGTCCACAAACTGGACAGCTATGAAAACTAACCTATGCTCAAACTGTGTTCTACATGTGCATTTGTACATGCATCTGTCTCATGATATAAATATTCCTGATGATGTTTTTGGTTTGTTGAGGTGACAGATTCATAGATCTCTACAGCCCATTATTCTGATAGTCATCTATAAATGATGCAGGAAAGGACATGTCTGTTCTTTTCCTGCCTTTGGTAGCTATTTGATCTAGGAAAAGAGATGAAAAAGAAACAAAGTCATAAGAGTAAATTGTTCTGATAATCACTGTTAAAAGGCTGGACTGCTGAAATGGTACCTTTATATTCAGGGACATAATTGTTTCCCTATTGGATTTAAGAGATTTAATATTTCTAAAAATAAGAAACTCAAATATTCTGGTCAGGCTTTAGAAAGTAATTCCTCCTTAATCCTAAAAATCACAGAAGACAAGTATGAAGAAATCCAAGGGAAGGATCAGCAAAACAATGCGACCTTCTCTCTCTCTCTCTTTCTCTCTCTCTCTCTCTTCCTCTCTCTCTCTCTCTCTTTCTCTCTCTCTCTCTCTCTCTCTCTCTCTCTCTCTCTCTCTCTCTCTCTCTCTCTCTCTCTCTCTCTCATCTTCCTATCTATGAAGAGGAGGAGAATAGATTATGATAAGAAACAAAATATGAATAAATATGGCATTGTAACTCTGGCCTCCCCAATTTTTGATAGGGAATACATATATCTGGAATGGGTTTAAAATGAAACTATTACAGCTTCTTTCTCTATTTTAAATACCAAGGAAATAGTAAGATACTTAAATTTTAGCTCCATGCTAAGGTTCTGGTTATTATAAAAATGGTATAATTGGAGTTGATCAGGGAATGAAAGAAGATCTTTATGCGCCATTTAATTGAATTGACCTCATGCTGCTCACTGAACTTTATAAGGGCATAATTGGAGCGTGTAAATGTAACATATCAAAATAAAAGTGAGTCTTTGATAAAAATGCTATGTGAAAATTCAGAAATGCTTTGCTATGCTTTTTCTTTAATTGACTTGGCCTTGATTCAACATGTAATTGGATTGGGCCAGTGATAGAACTTTCTACTCATAGATATTACAAAATTGTTCTTCTTAAATTATTAATGCAGATGTGAAATTGAGGTCATGCTGTTAATTCTTTTTTTGTTGTTTTTTTGTTTTGATTGAAAACAGTAAGACTTTTTGGTGTTTTCCTCTAAGAAAGAGCAGTGCTCACCATAATCTTTTTATTTCATTCTCTGAGAGGGCACCTTAATTGAGCCGTGATTATTTTCATCTCCACATTGGGCTACAGTCCAGGATCTGAACATATTCAGAGTATAACTTTAGAAGCCCCAGTAGAAATTTTATTTTGGAAACTACTTGCTGTAAAGAATTCTGGGATTCTGTGGCTTGGCACTAGTATAGTTTTCTAGCAGCTTAGGGGACACAACTTCTTTAGAAAAGGAACTCTATTTCCTACTTAGCTCTGGTCTTTTCTCTTGTGCAGGGATATAAAGAACCGTGCCTCTTTGTATGGCTGATGGGCTAATTCCTAGTACAAAGTAAAAGCGAATTCCACATTGTGCATATTGTGCCTGAGCTTTTATAAATCCGTCAGCAAACCCATCCTGAAGGCCCATGCTTTGGGATATGCTACAATAGAAGCCATATGGCAAGAGTCTGAAACCATTGGGCTTTTTGTTTTTTCTTCTTAAAAATGCTGTTGTTGCCTATTATGCTATGCCCAGTTAGCTCCTACATCTATCAACACCACTGGAAGTAGCTGACATTTTTCACTTCTGGAGTTCTTTCCATTCCAATTCTTGCTTGTGCTTTGACACTGTATTTGTTCGTTCTATAACATTTGGATTTGAGGGAGGAAATTTAACATAAAATAAAAAGTCATAGTAGAGTAATATTTTAACGTGAACCAATGGTCAAGATTGCGAGTAACTTAACATGACATTTATCAGTTAAGCGGTGTTCTGGAGATGCCTTGCACTGCCTCCTAAGCTAGAACTGATAAGGGCTCATCTTTTCCCAACTCTGCCGTAAGTGGTGCTACATGGGTAGCTGAAATTGGCCACAGTGAGAGTACTTACAGCATTGAGATTGGCAAACTCTACAAATCAGTTGTGTTTTTCTCCCCAGAGAAATAGTTGTTAAACAACACACCACTGCCTATGGTTCAACAAAAGGAGAAGAGGAGGATGAAAGTAAATCGTGAAAATCCACCATTGGAAGACTTCAGGATAGATAGGAATATTAAATCTACTTCAGTTATCCTGTAATCCTTGTAAACTGAGACTGTAAAGTATGGAAACTAAATGTGGTATGGTTTTATTTTTCTAATAACCGTTTTTTCACCTTGATCTGTCAAATTCTTGTTCTTATCTAGTAGTGGAATACCTTAATAAATCTCAGTCCAGTTCCATAACTCTTGCATTATTGAAGGCTCCTTTCAGTTTCTGAGACTGAACATTGGTATTATATTTGATTAATTCAAAGCCTTCTACCTCCTTTCTCAGTGTAAGTTAGAGTTGAGTCATGTAAATGGGCGGGTGGTTTGCTCCTTTCTAGCCCTTCTTGTTCTCACTCTTTCTTGTGTTATATTTTCTGATGTGAATGATGAGTAGTGAGCAGGAAAGGACAAATATCTCCTTATATAATTATCTGTTGCAAGACTGAAGCACTTTTCAGATTTCCCCAACCGTTCTTCAATGTGAAGAGGTAGTGTTTCCAATGGGTCATGCTGATGAGTGGCTCACTATCAAGTAGCCCTCTAAGGCTTTAATTGTTTCCTTTGATCTCTGTTTCAGTCTCCCAGATGACCCAAAGCTGGTGACAATCACCTAGCATTCTTGTACTACAAGTTCCTTTGTCCCATGCTGCTATGGTTTCCAGCCAGACTGCAGTCCTAATGTACCCTTTGCAGTCCCTCAACTCTGAGAACCATCATCTATTACCTTCCAGGATTCAGGCTCTGGCAGATGGTGGGGGTGGGGAGTTGTGTGTGTGTGTGTGGGGGGGGCAGAGGCACTGGTTCTGGCTCTCTCTCTACTAGGCTGCTCCCACTACCCACCTTCACAGTGTTCCATCTTCCTTTCTCAGGTAACACTGGGCAGATGGGCCAGCCCAGTGCCTAAGAAGACATGCAAACAAGAAATGAAAGATCAATCTTCATTTTCTGCATCCTCCTTAAACCTCATCAGAATTCTCATTGGACCACTCTTCCTTGGTTTCAGGTAAGAAAAATCTCTTCCCAGTAGGGGGAGCTGTAGGGTAGGAATGAATGACTTCTTTGTGAAGCACTGAGTCTCCTGAAAAGATGAACTCTAGGCTTTCCACTGCTTCCATCTCATTATAAGAGATTGCCTGGGGAATAGGAGGAGTAGAAGTAGAAATGCTTAGTCCTGACCCCTCAAGCCTCAGAGAGGTGGCTAGACCCACATTCTCGCTATTCTTTTAGGAATTTAGCACATTTTTTCTCAGTCGTGGGCCATAGTAGTTGGAAAAACAGGGCTCCATGCAGCACCTAATACCAGGAATCCTACTGCAAAAATAGAATTTCTTACAGCTTTTATGCTTGGGAGTTCAGTGTGTGAAAAAAAAATGGAGGCAATACAGCACACCAGATTTTTCAATGCCAGAAGAGTAAATGGTGAGCTCGTGTTGCTGGGTGTCTCTGCTAGCTTGTCAGGCTGCTCCTCTTTTTCAGCAACTCACAGAGGTCTCCTCAGGGCTGCTTAGATTTTGTTCCTTCATTTGTTGAGCCATGATTTTATCTTTTCTCCCTAATCTTTTGAGGGAACACGTTATTATATATTTTTAAAAATCTTATCTTTTAGTACTCCTTTTGCCATTTGAAAAGAAAGTGTGAAAGGTCAAGAAAAGAAGAAAAGCTTGGAGGAGTGGTGTGATAAGTAACATCTACTCATTTTTATCCTGTAGGGAGAATCACATTCACTTGACATATGCCACTGATTCAAAACAGGTGGACACAGTTTTAGAAAAATGGTAGGAATGTTAGAAATTTGGTTTTTGTGGCAATCTCTGCCTCTCTCTGAGGTCGGTGTCAGGTTCTAAGGGGACAGATACATTTCACTTAGAACTGGCTTGAATATGGGGCCGAGGCCAGAGCTTCAGAATAGAAAGATTAGCAAACAGGAAAAAATAGGAAAGCAGGGTAACAGGACAGGAGTGGGCTCTACTATGAAATGGCAGCTGAATTGAAGAAAGGGCACTGCTGGGAGGAAGGTACTTAATTGAGCTGAATTCTACTGCAGCCAGCCTCTGGGAAGTGCTGACAAAGACTGAAGGATGATTGGCTACAGGATGCAAACCACTGTATATATTACATTAAATGAAAAACATCTGGGAAACTTCTGAGACGTGTACCTGACACATAATGGAAATTTGAGTAGTGTCCATTTTCCTTCCCTTCCTGCTCTTGATGGTGCTGCCAGATGGCACATAAAACACAATGTGTGAGTTGGGGCCAAAGCATCATTGTGACAATATTGTCTCTGCAGCATTTCCAAAGCAGGTAAAAGTTGAGTTCAATGTATGAATGGCTGAGTGAGAAAAACAGCAGAGTTACAGATCAGGATAGAAATAAAGCTGCAGCCTTAGCTGTAGTTGAGAAAAATAATAGGAGTCTAGCTTCCCATGGGAAACTGGTAGTAATGGGAGGCTAAAGCTAATATCCCCAGGAGGCAATCCATAGTTAGTGACCAGGACTATGAGAGACAACCTAAGCCTAGGAGAGAATGGCAGGAAGTCATGAAAAAAAAATTCAGGTGATGTAAGAATCTGTGGATAATGAATATTAGCACTTGGAATGTGTTCAGGAATTAGGGATTAAGTTCAATTTCTATCTCAGGAGGTCAGATATAAGCAGCTGCCTGCTTCTCTACCTCTGGACAGGGCTTGAAGGTGCAGAGGTTGGGCTCTTGAAGCTTTCTGCCAGGTAAACTGGGTATACAATGTCTCTTTTGCTTTGTATTTCCTTTTTTAGATTCCTTCAAATTATGAAATTTACAACTATTAGGAAGAGAAAACCTCAGAGTAAAACTTTCCTCTTTACCATTTAACCAGTCTCTCTCAATCTTTATTGGGTACTGTATACATGCATACATCACGCATACACACAGTATATATTAAGTTATTAAAAAGTCATGCTGTCCCCACTACCTAGGAAACCTTTCATGTCTACTTGAGCCTTAAGACCTAGATCAGATATCACTTTATGAAGCTTTCTCTGATTCCTTCCCCTTGGGTAGTTAAGCTTTCGTAATACATTGCAACATTTCAGGACTTCAGAAAACTTCAGTTTTATACAAGGTGCTTATAAAGCATTACTGAAATGATGCTGATTATTTAATTATCTGTATTCATTTACAGGATGACTCTTTGTGATTTTCTACTACCCACAATCCATTCCCCCCTCTTTTTTCTTTTATAGGGCACATTGTTTTTTCTTTGGGGGAATTCTCTCTCTTCCATTATACATGCAATCTCGGTGAGCCTGCCAATCAACATGCCCTGCTTTGCTCTAGTCAAGAAGTGGTTATATGAACCACATTGGCCATTTGGACTAACAGAACTCTCTCAAGCCATTTCCAAGTAGAAGATTTAATACAGAGAACTGGGCCTCCAGGAATTACTTGCAGTAAGTGACTGGTATGCAAAAATAATGGATCCTTGGCTCTAAGAATATGCCACCTTAGCAGTGACCTGGAGCTACAGCCAAAAACCATTGGCTCCAGAGCTGTGGCATGCTTGCCAGGACTGCCCCGCAAGATGGATGTCCATGAAATAACTCCCAACACCCATTAAGCTAGTGGTTTGATATTGGGATCTCAGTAAGGCTGTTCCAGAAAAATCAAACGCTTTTACATCCATGCTCTACAGATATTGCAGAAACAGCACAAATTTCTGGCCTTTACATCACCACTACCTTTCAAATCTCATACAAATGCATATGATTAGCTGAGTATGAAATACCATCCAGAACACTGGCTGCTCCAAGACAGAGCAGTGAATATAGTTTTAGCTTTCTAACCATCATAATGTATGAAAAAGGGCAGAAGGATTTTGAACACCAATTCATCATATGTGTAACAGAAATCTCCCTCCCCTTCCACTTATACCCTGGATTTAAATCTTGAGTCTGGTGGCTCAAGAGCAGAAGAAAAACATTTGGAGCCCATTAATCCCAGTACAGTGTCCTAAAGACAGGCCACTTAGCTCTCCAGAATAGCTCTGGTTACAGACCTTTCAGGTTTCTGCTTCTGTGGGTTTACCCTTGGGTCTGTGGGCCCTGCCATATCTTATAATGATTTTCCTTTGGCCTGCAGTTAGCCAGAATTGAATTCTGTTGTTTATAATCAAATCATAATAACTGATACATTTATGAACACCATTTTGCAGTGTTGGCCATCTCAAAAGTCTTGCTGAATGAATGAATATATTAACTCTGCGTTTATAGCTGACTGTTACTCACGGGTGCCTTACATTCTTAGAATTCTAGTTTCCTAAACTCAAATGATGAGGAAACCCTCACAGATCATAGAATCCAAACCTATCTTTTTGTGTTTTTTATTAAGATGAAGAATCCAAAGCACAGGTTGCAGCTGAACTCATTTCTTTGCTTGTTGGACACATTCCTTTGTTATTAGCAATAACATAATTCTTCCTGATATGGTTCATCTATATAACAAGTATGGTCTCATTGACAGCATATAGATATCTTCGGAAGAAAAAAGTATATAAACAGCTCTCTCTTCATTTAAGTAATAATTTAAAAGTTGCTCTTGTCATTAGCTGAGGGTTTTACTATGTAACTAGTTGCCAGACTTGTGAAAATCTATAAGAATCTTATAGAAGTTCCTTTGATAAGGAAAATCATGCTCAGTGGAAAGCTTTGGGAGGGGGGTTTAATTTTCAGTGGCAAAATGCTTTGGGTTTTTAATGCAGCAATCAATCTCTTTCTTAAAATGTAAAACTACAGTGGGCCCATCTAGCAAAACCTACGGAATTATAAACTTTGCAAATGGTCCAGCCACAATCTTACATCCTACAAAGATTTCAAAATGCACTCCATGTCCTCCCCACAAAAACACTTTTTGATGAATAATAATATTGAACTAGGTTTTTTATAGTAGTGACCCAAAGACTTTGAAAAACATCCTTCAGAAGCTGCTACAGGAACTTCCAACTTAATGAATTTTAACAGCTGTTGCTGCCATTAGGTCTATAAGTGGAATTTGATTTCTCTCGAGGCAATTCCATTAATTTGTTTTTATTATTTTAGGGTAGCTAATTTGCTTTAGCTGGCTCGGCACTAACACTAGGAGCGGTGTGGGTGGCATAGTTATTCTGGTTATAATCAGTACTCCTTTCAGTCCTCTTCCGGAGACCACCCAGATCGATGAAGTGATGCAGTAGTCGTGGCATGAACGATGCCACTATGTGTTGCCCCCACTTGACAGTCAGGACAAAGTACCTTTGCCAGGCTTCTGGTGAAAGCCGCAGGAGACCAAGATGCTAGTCAACACTGAATGTGTAGGCCCTTCCTCGGGTGTTTAAACATTCATCTGTTGGAATGCATTTGCAATAGAGGTTAGGGGAGCTAGGCTCCAAATACAGCTTGGTTTAAAGGGGATTGAGCTGTGCTTCAGGTTCTACATCAGTAAATGAAGGCTAATGATACCACCCCCTTCATCAATTTCTCAGTGCTATTATGAGATGTAGAAAAAAAAGATGACCATATTCAGAAAAGAAATCCTGCCATACACATATTAAATGCTTTCTTTAAGACAGGAGTTTGATATGAAACCTCTCAAATTATTTCTCTATGACCGGAGATCATCTCCTTCAGTGAGGTTTAAGTCAGGTTTCATTTTCATAGTTTTATTGCCAAAGATAAGTTCCAAAGGGACAGAAGTTAGGGGATTTTCTTGAAGAATCAGCTTTTGGGTCAGAAGGGATTCCCTGAATGATTTATTTCCTGTTTAATAACTTTAATCCATTTGAAAACATATTTCGATGATGGAATCAAGCACAGTAAGTTCAGTTCTTTGAGTCAAATTGATTTGTAAATGATGCATTTGAATTGCTAACTGAATATTCAAATTGTTTGAGTAGTACATTTTGTTGTATGGACATAGGTTTTGCTAGGTAATGTAAAGGGTGTAAATTGTCACATCAAATTATCTCCACGTAGTTTGTGTTTGGTTATACCTTCATCATGACAACACATTGCTGGGTTTGCCTGACTTATAGATTCAAGCTTTCACAACTCTGATTACTTTACAATCAATCAAGTTGTAAATGATTCCTTGATGAGCAAAATAACTCTGTTATTTTCATCTTTATCACTGTGTATGTAAACCTAAGTTTTTGTTGATGATTGTTGGTGATGTTGGATTAGGCAGGACTGGAAAGCCCTGAGTGTGGACAGAGACTTTTTAAATATATATTTTTGTCTTCTGATTTCAAAATTCATAATAGAAAATATGGAAAATTCAACAAAGCATGAAAAAAGAAATAGAAACCACCCCAAACTATCATTCAGAGCCCGCCATTTGTAACATTCTGGTGACTTTTGTCTTTTTTTCCAGTGATATATATATGTGTGTGTGTATAAATATATATATATGTGCTTTAAATATGTACTATTCCATGATCTATTTTCATTAAATTTATTCATTCATCTGATAAATATTTATTGAGAGCCTTCAATGATATCTTTTTAAATAGCTTCATGATTTTCAACATGGTCCACATTTTACCAACTCATGAGCCGCAAAGGATGGGGAGATTATGTTTTCTTCTTTCTTTTGTGTGTTTCTCACTGACTGAGCTCATTGACATCTCTGAATCACCCAAATTTAAAATAATTTAAATCTGAAGAACTCAGTAAAATCAGAAAGTATCAACTTGTCGGTGAATGTATGAACCACTTTTTTATATTAACCTCTTCCCATTTAAAAAACTGCTAGTCATCACCACTCAATACGGAAAGGATCTATAGTGCAGTGAATCACTTAAAGCAATAAATTCACTTTTTTATGTTTTTAATAACTTAAGTCATTACATATTTTATTTAAATGATTAAAAAGTCATTATGTCTACCTTTTCTTTTACATTCAAATACATTCAACAAACATTTTGTTGAACCTATAATAAATAAGACACTGAGCAAGAAGATGAGGAGACGATACATATGATATGATTCCCACTCACAGAGAGCTCACATTCTATTTGTGGACCTGGCCATAAATATGACTAACATTTAATTAGTACTATAATAGAGACATAAATAAAGTCTGTAGCAACTCAGAAGAATTTGACATTAGTTCTGATTGGGGACTGATAAAAACTTTACAGAGGAATCAATGTTTCAATTTGTCTTAGGTAGAATTTCCCATTCACAAACCCTGACATGAGGATTTGTATACAAGTGATTTATTCAGAAAGTGCTCCCAGGAAAAACTACCAAGAAAGAGAGGTAATAGGAAAAGGAAGGGAAAGAAGTCAATTGCAAGAATGAGATTTCAAGCAAAGTCCTTCAGAGGTAGCTTCCACCTGATTTTGTAGGGGAACTCTGGAGGGAGTTAGATCTCTCATGTTCAAGTCCTAACCCTTGGTTCTGTAGATGTGAACTTATTTGTAAGTAGGCTCTTCAAAGATCCTAACTAGATAGGGTCAAACTGAATCAGGTTGGGCCTTCATCCATTATAACTAGAGACCTTATAAGCAGAGGAAATTGGACGCAATAATAGTAGAAGGTAGGGGGGCTGATAGCCATGTGACAGAGGCAGAGATTGAGTTTATGGATTGCTGGCAAGCCACCAGAGTACTGCAGACTTCAGAGAAAGCATGGTCTACCTACACCTTGATTTTGGATATCTAACACCTTAGAAAAACTTTTCATGCAATTTAACTTTATTATTGAGTTTTGTAGAGTAATCCATGAATCAGGCAGAATCAGAAGTAAGCTCCCCTGAGGGAGTGGAAAGGAGAAGCTCATATAGGACAAATACAGAAGTAAGTGAGGAAATGTTCAAATTGGCTGTTATCAAGTTTCCATTTTACTTGGGATGGATCTTACAAAGTGGGAAGCAAATGGTTGCTTTGGAAGGAAGGAGTTAACTGAAAATAACTGACTAGCTGTATTTAAATTTGATTTTCTGGGCAGGCCAGGCATTTACAGGGAAGAGAAACCAGCTTAGGCTTTTTGGTTTGGCTGCCATAGGACTTAGCATGGGCAACTCCATGTAGGGCCTCCTTAATTTTATTTATCAGTTTCCTCCTTTTGATTTGGCCCTTGGCCAGGCTGAGAACTGAGATAAAAAATTAAGGTATTAGCATCACTCTCAGTTACCATCTACTGGCTCTAGATGGCTCTCATAGGCGATTAACCCTCAGTTTCAGTTGTTAAGGACTTGGCTGTTTTTGTTCTTGCTGTGCTTCTGTCATTCTAGATGGATGGATACCATTTGGTGAGATGGCTGGGCACAACCATCTAAAGCTTAAGAATGAATAGTGTACGAGGGAGACTATTTTGAAAACTATGAGTAGTAAATGCCCAGTGTTTGGAGTATGCTTCTGAGATAAGGACTGTAGGTCCCAAACCAACTGAAATCAAAGAAATCAAAGAGTGATCCCAAGGAAGGATTTATGGCTTGAGCCATGTTTGACTTTTTCACCTAAACACATTTTGATGTTCCCCAAAGCATTTATTTAGGTATAGCAGGAGGGATTGATAAGAGCCCAAGCTTCTCCTTGCTTAGACAAGAAGTAGTCGCGTGCAACTTTATCATCTGAAACAATTTTAGTTAAAGAAACTTTTTTTTTGTATGCTGTATGGTGGGGCCATATATCATTCTTTTCCCATGCGAGTAGCCCATTATTGCAGCACCATTTTGTTTAATTTTTTGTTTGTTTGTTGGGGATGGGGTAGTGCGTGGGCCAGAAATCGAACCTGGGTCTTCCACATGGTAGGCGAGAATTCTATCATTGAACTACCCTCGCACCACCTAGGTAAAGAATCTTAAAATGTTTGTAGGACAGCAATTGCTTTTGCAGTGCACTCAGCAATTTCTTCTGCTATTATAGATAAGTTTCTGATCATATTTCCTGTGAAGGTTTGGAGTCCTTATGGACCCCAGAAGATCATGTTCTTAAAGTGTATCCATTACTATGGGTGTAAATCTATTGTGGGTGGGACCTTTTAATTAGGTTATTTCAGTTGAGGTGTGCCCCTGATTGGTCCTAATCCTCTTACTGGGCCCTTTATAAAAGAATGAAATTCAAAGAAAGGCACAGAGAGAAAGATACAGAAGCTGAGAGAGAAAGCCACAGAAACAGAGGAAGTCACTAAAGCCAATAGTTGGAAAAACAAAACCCAAAAGAAGGGAGAGACTAGCAGATGCCATCATGTGCTTTGCCATTTGACAGAGAAGACCCAGATTGCCTGCAGCCTATCTTCAGGAAGAAGGTATCATTTTGATGATGCCTACATTTGGATATTTTCATAACCTCAGAATTGTAAGCTTGTAAACTAATAAATCCTCACTGTAAAAGCCAACCCATTTCTCCTGGGTGGTGTGAGAGTGGCTCAGTGGCAGAATTCTTGCTTGCCATGCTGGAGACTGAGGTTCGATTCCCAATGCCTACCCATGAGAAAAAAAAAAAAAAAAAAAAAAAAGAAAGAAGCTAAAAAAAAAAAGCCAACCGATTTTATGGTATTTGCAGTTCAGCAGCTCTAGCAAACTAAAACATTTCCATTTATGTTAATTCCTAAATAAGGACATAAGAATCCAATGAAAAAGGCCATCCAGCATCAGTGATGGTCCTTAGCAACTCATGTTTCACTCAGGAGTGTAAGTTAAATGACTTAGTCCAGGGTGAAGCTTCAGATTTGTTATAAATTTTGAAGGAAACTATTAAGAGGCTGTGCTGATTTCAAAGAATTATGTACCCTAGAAAAGTCATGTTTTAATCCTGATCCATTATGTGAATAATCCCTATTCAGTACTATAAATTGGAAATTTGATTAGATTGTCCCCACAGAAATGTGACTCACCCAATTGTGCATATTAACTTTCATTAGAGGATGATGTGACTCTACCCATTCTAGGTGAGTCTTGATTAGTTTTCTGGAATCCTTTAAAAGAGGCAGTGTTTTGGAAAGAGCCATGAAGATGGAGTTCACCAGCCAGTGACCTTTGGAGATGAAGAAGGAAAATGCACCCGGGGGAGCTTCATGAAAGAAGAAACCTGAACAGAAAGCTAGCAGACATCACCATGTTTGCCAAGTGCCTTTCCAGTTGAGAGAGAAATCTTGAACTTCATTGGCCTTTCTTGAGTGAAGGAAACCTCTTGCTGGTGCCTTAATTTGGACATTTTTATAGACTTGCTTTAATTGGGACATTTTCATGGCCATAGGACTGTAAACTTGCAACTTATAAAATTCCCCCTTTAAAAAGCCATTCCGTGTCTGGTATATTGCATTCTGGTCGCTAGCAAACTAGAACAGAGGCTGATCCACATTGTCCTGACATTCACCAACTATCTATACATTGAAATGCCCAGCCATATGGAGAGTGTGGTTATGGTTTTGGGTCATACCATAAGGAAACATCACCCAAAGGTGTGCATAGAACAACAGTGAGGATTTGATTATATGTTTGGAGAATGCTCAAGTTAAATGTCTCTAACCATGTGAAATTGTCACAATAACCCATAAATAAAAGGGGTCAAAATGTTATTTTTAAACAGAGCACTTTACATAATGGGAGCTGTCCCATCAGGTCCCTTGGATTGATGATATAAGAACAAGTGGTGTTGTAGTAAGAGTAAACTCTGGATCAACCTCATGTTAACACATAACAAATCTGGACAATAAGGAATAGGCCTGATCTGTTTACAACTTTTGTGAGGTTAAAGCAAGGCATGGGTAGCAAAGTCTGTAATGGTCTGACCCTAATAAATATGGATGATTTTGCTAGCTTGATTGTAAGACACAATACATTCGAAATCCCTAAAATTAGTCCCTAACAGAATGACAGAATTCCCTGGATCATGAACAGATTGGGATTTATCCTAACTGGTCCAGTGATCAGTTAGATTCCCTCCTTTTTCCATGCCTGGGAAAAGTGAATTATAGTATTGTCTTTACAGGTCATGGCAAAGAAGAAGGAAGGGGTAAACAGGAACAGTTTAAACATATTTGGTAGTAATATTTTCTATGCAAGATGGGAAAGGTGTGCAATAAAATGCAATGATAATTGTAAGGAATAATATGATAAAGAATATGATAGGAATATAGGAGTTTATGGGAGTCTTCTTCCAAGATCTTGGGCAGAAACTGACCACCTCATGAAGCCATATAATTCTTGTCTTAGTAAATTTTAGTTGTAGCTCTCTGGTTTAGTCACCAGCCCAATTACTGAAAGGTAGACCCCTTTCAAGTTGTGAGATATGAACCCAAGGTTCAATCCCTTCTAATTTGATTGGAGTGTCAGAAATTAAGAGTACCTCATAAGGTCCTGTTTTGGTTTGCTAAACCTGCCAAAATGCAATATACCAGAAATAGGTTTTTTACAATGGGGATTTATTAACTTACAATTTACAGTTCTTAGGCCATGAAAATGTCCAAATTGAGGCATCAATAGGATGGTACCTGGACTCTGAAGAAGGGCTGCTGGCATCTGTGACACTTCTGTCACATAGGAAGCACATGGCCGGCATCTGTTGTTCATTTACTCTCAGGTTTCATTGCCTTCAGCTCTGGTTCCAGCGGCTTCTTCTCTGGGTCCTCTGTTAGCTTCTCCAGGGCTTTTTTCTCTACTCTCTCTGGGCATTTTCTGTCCTTTCTCTTTTCACAAAGGACTCTAGCAAAAGGATTAAGGCACACCTTGAATGGAGCAGCTCACATCTCAACTGAAATAACCTAACCAAAAAGACCCACCCAAAATAATCTGCACCTGCAGGAATGGATTAAAAGAACATGGCCTTTTCTAGGAAAATGACAGCTTCAAATCAGCATAGGCCCCTTCCAGAGAAGTTCAGGGCTGTTTTATGGTGATTTGGCTTCCAGTGTACAGAATCACTGGAAGTTAGGGTATGAGGAGTCTAAATGAGATTTGGATCTGGAAAAGCATCTGTCACCTTTTGCATAAGTCACTAGAGATTTACATATCTGAGTTATCTCCAGTTGAAGAAGCCAAGGATGAATGCTAAGATGGGGGCCAAGTCACATAGGTCTCCCAGTGATAATTTCATAGGAAGAAAGTTTATGTTTCAAAGATGTGCTTCCAATGGCCATAAGGGACAGTGGAAGAACTTTAGGCTAAGGGAAACTGTTTGCTTATGTTAATTCAAGAAGTTTAAGTTTTAATATGCCATTTGTTCTCTCCATCTTTCCAGAAGATTGAAGGTAGTAAAGACAATGTAATGCCAACTTGTTTGTAAAATATTAGTTAGGGCTTTAATCACCTACCCGGTAAAATAAGTGCCTTACTCACAAGAAATGGTTGCAGGAATTTCCTGGGCAGGAATCCATATTCTTTAAGTGTTTACAGTGCCTAGTATAATATCTGCCTTACAAGGAAGGACCTCTGTCCATTGAAATGTTTGAACATAATTGATATCACGAATCACCTTTACTTGGTCCTTCAAAATTTTCTAGTAATTTATTACTGTTCTAAACTAACACAAATGTAACATTGTTCATAGGTAGTCAGGGTATGTAAAGCTTGTCTGTTTTGTAAGAATACTGATGCCCAACTGTCAACTTCAGCCTGGAGGGACTGAAAAGCATTTGTGATGGTATTATACATGTTTTATAACCTTAGATATCATTTTAATTATTCACACCAGGTCATGTGTTCCTAAAGAGGGTAGATGATGAGTATGAAAGAAGGGAACCCTGTAATACGGTAGGTCAAGGGATTGGGGGTATTAACCCTCTTTTATCAGTTTGAAGTCCAGTATACAAAAGTTAGCTTTCCGACTGGAATTTAGGGAAGACAATATATGCAAGATCACAGGATCCAGTCCAATTTATAGGTAGGCATCAAAACCATGCAGTTACCTGCAAATTACAAAATACAAAACAGCTCAGACAGCGAACTGGAACAGAATCTGATAACCCACAGGAATGTGCTATAGTTTTCCTTTGAAACAAAGTTTTCTATGGCCACCCTCCTTTTGATCAAAATAATCTTAACCATAAATTAGGCTCATTTTACTAGATTTGGCCTATATTTACATAGGTGCAGCAAGAATGGCAATTTACCATATAGGCCTTTTTAAAGTTTGCATTGCTGGTGATTTGCATAAGGAACTCTGGATCGGAGTTCTAAAAGCCTCTTGACTCTCGGAATCCACACCAAGAACTCAACCCAGATTACAAATGCCATCCAGAAAGTAATTTTCTTTATTGACCTGTAAGGCTGGGAAACTTGGAGTCAGGTAACAGACTGGTTTTTCCTAGAGAGTTTTGTAAACATTGGCTCCATAAAATTAAACTTAATTCCTTAAAAGTGTCTCATCGCATCTGATTAAATGAGGATCATTCTTAAACATGACATGCCAGTCAAAGCCTTGGTTAAATAATGAGTATCTCCTACTATGCCTTATTAACAAGGATAGATTCTGTGGATAGATTCTGATTGAGCCTTTGCAAATAATTATTTTACCATAAAGTAAGTATATTCAATATGAGTTTCCAAATTCTGGAGGGTCCAGGCAGTGAGAAAAAGATCTCAATGTTTTATGAATTATAGATAGCTTAAGGAAAAAGAGTAAGGGATTTCTTGCATCTAGTAAACAGAACATTAAAACATCAACAATAATCCAAACAAACTCTAATCATTCTTTATCAGTCCATTCAGTCCTAGCTAATTTTTCATTGCTCTGATCAATCTAATATTAGCAATCTCATGACCCATCAGCTTCTTCACTAAAATTCTGGAATCTTGACTCAGCCCAGTGGTGCAGCCACAAAATTATTTGACTGATGTCAGTAGAACTCCTGTGCCCTGGAGTACCTGCATATTCCTTTCCATGTGCTTCTGAGACAAGTCTTTTTTTTTAAAGACAAAGCACCTGGCCTATTGCCAGTGTTTTCAGGCAAGCATCAGAATAAAAATTGTTTGTAGATGACAAAAGACTTAAAACAGCCATGGTTAACTTATTACTCTTTTACAAAAGTGAAAGTTCTGATGAAAATTCAGTACAAAAATAATGTGATGCAGAAGGAAATTTGGTTGTTTTTGTGACATGTAACATTTTTAAAGAGTAACTGAAATTATGACTAATATGTTGTCTAATATCAGGCAGATCAGTACTAGGAAATCTTATAGAAAGAGGATATTGACAAATCTCTAGGAATGTTATACAGTTTCTGAAATCTTTATATTAATAGCATTTTACTTATACAAATATAACCAACAGAAGATTGGATAATACTATTTAATTTGACAGCACTTCCATTCAGCTCAGAATATACCAAATAAATCTATTTCTTGCACCTCTCTTCACAAGATGAAAGAACAAATCCTTTGCAATATTCCAAGGGCCCTCTGGAAAACCCCAGCAATAACTATTTGAAATCAATAAGATTTCATTTAGGGTTTGATTTTGGTAAGGCAAAATGGAAAAAAGTCAGATTTGAACATTTTGTAAATAGAAAATTGAGTCACTGTGAAACAATATTTGGTTCCATATTTAGCCAAAGTGATAATAAAAGGAGTTCAACTGAGTGGGAAAAAGGCAGTTCTTTTACAAGTGAAAAGACTTGTTTTCTAAAACCATAAAGGGTGATAAAATGGATATAAATTTCAATAAGGTTATTATTCAGAAGAATCTTTGCCTTCTATGCAGATTACTTGGATGGTTAAGAAAAACCTTTTACAACCTCTTACTAACAGTAGACCAATAATTCAATAAAACTTTGTCATTTTAACAGAAAGAAAACTACATTCTAGTTTTGCATGAAGGTATTGTCTGATAATTTAAAAATCTCATAAGCTTATCAAATCTCGGCCAACCTTGGCCATGCAAATAAAATTCTTTTTTCACAAACTTTTTACAACTTTTGATATCTATTCAGGTTTTGTCCTACACATTTCTGCTTTTCATTCTGAGACAGACAATCATTTTTACTTTAGAACAAAACTAATCTTTTTCCTAACAAAGCACATCTTGCACACCTTATGTACTGGATTAGCTAGGGTTCTTTAGAGAAACAGAATCAGCAGTAGAAATCTGTAGATACAAAGTTTACAGGAGTGTCTCATGTAACCATGGGAATACAAAGTCCAGGGTCTGTAGGGCAGGCTGCAAGCTGGCAACCGATGAAGGTCCTCAGTGAACTCTCAGGAGAGGCTGGCTGGGTAACTGTGGGAGTGCAAGGTCTGTAGGACAGGCTGTGAAGCTGGTGACTCCAGTGAAGGGTCTGGATGTACTCCACAGGAAGGACTCACCAGCTGAAGCAGGGAGAGAGACTGTCTTTTCTGAATCCTCCTTAAAAGCCCCCCCAATGATTAGATTAAGCATCACTCATTGCAGAAGACACTCCTCTTGGCTGATTACAAATGCAATCAGCTGTGGATGCAGCTGACATAATCATGATTTAAGTCCATGAAATGCCCTCATAGCAACAGACAGGCCAGCACTTGCCCAACCAGACAAATGGACACCACTACCTGGTCAAGTTGACACATGATCCTGCCCATGACACATACCTATATACCTGGAGTTACCAAAAGGATCTTTGAAACTATCTTCAAGCAAATATCCTACAAATCACAATCATACTTAAAGTTTGTCGAAATAACAACTCAATTTGGTTAAAAACAAATTTACATCCTTCATCATCTTAAAGACCTAGTGGATACATTGCTAGCTTATTTTATCAAACTTGTGTACATTTAGGAAGAACATACCCAAGTAGAATAAAATTCTGATTTTATTGTACTTAATGATAATTCAGAAGGCATATCTATTTTTAGTTAATGATATTAAACTAGTCCCATTTATCAAAGGTGTATCAGAATTATGTAAACTTGAATTTGTTTTTAACATTTAGTTTTATTTCTATAGTTACTCTTTTTTCATTGAAAAAATTAGAAGTTTGACTTTTTTAATTTCTAGAACTTCAGAAGTATTAATTTATACATAACTGCTTATTTATCTTTAAGCCAATTTGAATAGAACTTTTTTAAGGATTGTTACAAATTAATTTTATATTACAATCTAGAGGTAAGAAAATATCATACATCAAACATATGGACAGATACAAATAGAGAACTTAAATCTACAGTTTTGAATTTTCAGCCATGAGTCAAACATAAAAGCACAGAAACACAGAAAACATAGCAATACAAAACTTACCTGTTTATATAAGCTATTAATAGAGTCTTGCCATTACTTAATAGATTCTGAGTACCAATTAAAATAAGCATCCCATTTGTCCTAATTTAGGAGAATTTTTTCTCAAGTGCATCTTTGAGATGGGTAAATTTTTCTAATTGGAATATTTCCATAATGGCTATTTCAACTCTAGATTGTATTTGTTGAGATTAGGTTATTTAGTTAGGGAGGCACATCATCTGACACCATAATTTTTTAACACAAAATATGTGGGAATGCCAAAGGGTGGAGAATCAAATATTTTAGAGTTTAAGGTGCCTGCTTTTATCATTTCACTTCTTACCTCGGGCATGGGACAAGGAAATCAGCAGTAGCAAAAATGAAACTGTGGACTGAACCAAAGCCTAGGAAGTTGGGCTCAATATTTGAGCCTTCTCATTGATAGGATTGACCCACTAACATTTGGACTAAAAGCTAATAAGACCAGATGGCTCCAGCAAAAAGAAAGTGGAGCTTGAATCTGAGCGTTACCCATCCACAACCTTTGGAGATGGTGAGGAGGACAGAGAACTGAAAGCATTCTCTGGCACATTTTCTTGTCTTTCTTGTTGTCTCCAGAGCCATCAGCAGTCACCTTCAGATTCAGTCCTCACTGTCAAAACTAATAGAAGAAAGACTTATTAAAGTGAGGAGCAGGTTGTTACTTGGAAATGAGGAGGATGGTTGGCCTACAAACTAGGAAGTTAGCTGGCACAAGAATGAGGAAGTTAGCTGGCGATAACTTATTGGCTGTATTTAAATTAAATACAAGCCAAGCATTTATGGAAATAGAAACTAGTTTAGGTTTCTCATTTTGATGATGTGGGACTTAGCATGGGAGCACCCATGTTGGGCCTACTAGATTTTATTTATCACCTCCAAAACTGTAAGGCAATAAATTCCTGTTGTTTAAGCCAACCACCTATTGTATTTGTTATAGCAGCCCCAGTAGACTAAGGCAGTTATACTGGTAACATTTCAGCTATTCAAGAGCCACTTATAACTACTGTATTGGAGTGTGTAGATATAGAAGACTTCCATCAACAGAGAAAGTTCTATGGGACAGGGCTATATCTAAACAGAGTATAGTATGAATAAAATCATGGAAATGAGAAGGAGAAAATAGCCTAGTAAAGCTAATAGTGAAGATACGTGGCTGGAAAGTATAGGCTCTGATCAAATTGGAAAAAGTTTTGGAAGCATTGATTGAATGTTAGCATCTAAAAACATAGCTGTTGTTTAAGGGAACCTACTATTTTAAGCCCCCCTAAAAGCATATTTTAAAAAGTTGGCAGTATCTGTGTTTGCAATCCTATATTATGTCCATACCTGGCTCTATACTAAGTCTCTTTATGCCTTTAGCTGAAGACCTTATCTCCAATTTGATCTTCTGGTTTCTCTTTTCTTTTTCCCCATCCCCACAAATTTCTCCATCACTTTTTCCACTGCCATCTCTCTCTCTCTCAGTTCCAGCCTTGAACCTTTAATCTTGTTCCAACAGAGTTTAGACTTCCTACTTCAAATTTTGATTTTCCTACCCTCTCTTATCAAGTACCTCCAAGTTAGTCCCAATTGTGAAAGAAAAGAACCAGAAACACATAGGAGGTGAACTGAAACAAAAATCAGGTATTCACCTGATGGATTCAGGAATCTTGAGCATATTGGGAGGCCATGGAAAAAGAGTCAGTGGTGATAGAAAAATGGAAGGAAAAAAAAACAGAAAAGAGATACATAATGCAATATGACGATTTTAGAGAACAAACTTTTCTGTATTCTTGAACAAATCTCTACCTTGATTTCTAGGGAAAATAATGTATTCCCTGGCAACATTATCTGCAATAAAAGGAAAACCAAGCCTGATGTATTAAGTTCTTGCTGCACATGCTTCCTGTGCAGTAAAATCTTAATGAACTCCATCCCTCCTTCAACCCACATTTTTTTCAATATACATTTACAAGAGAAGAAAATGACATAATTGCAAGCTTAAATCATGGACATTTTTACAAACAGATCTTTGAGAATTTATTCTTCTGCTGATATAAATCATCCAACTTTTAAAAAACATTTTGCATAATAACACTAAGGATATATATTTAATAGTCATAGTGGTAACATGAAAGCACAGCAAGATGTTTAAGGATTTAAGAAGTAATAAAATTACAAGAAGCACACTATGGTTTTTAAAGCAGAAAGCTATTCTAACACATGTTAACATAATTCTTAATAAATTAACATTGAAATAAAGATTATGTGTAACACTTGATCTAACCAGAAAATTGACTTACCCAGGACATAACAAGCATTCCAATGCTTATTGACTGTATTGCAACTATAAAGAATTGTGCCTCAAAGGATGTGAATCTTGATTCAATCAAATGCTGAAAAACTAAAAATGGCACTCATATGTGGTTAATTTGGAGCAGCATGTCCTCAGCCAGATGCAAGGACAACATGGTTACAAATAGTTCCTTTCAGGACCGAACTTAGCCCCAGCACACGAGGCAAATCTTTTTAGAAAGATGAAGAATTCCTCAGCCATGCAGCCAACTTTCACCAGTCATGATTTTTACTGTCATGAATGCCCTCTCTCAGGATTTGAGTTCCTTTTTTTGGGATCTGTTGAATTGGATGGTGAGCTCTTCTTTGCACTGCAGTCGCTTGCGGTCCGCAGCCCACTGAAGGCCTCGCAACATGTCTGTGGAGCTGATACATAAGTCACAAAATAGTCACAGTGGAACAGCAGAAAGTCCTGATTTTCCAAGTTACACTGGACTCTTCAGAGTAGGCACAGGACATGGGAAACTGGGAGAAATAGCAAATATCCAGGCATTTAAATAAACACATCGTTTGGGGAAAAAAAACACCAAAAAAAAAATGCAGTTCATCCTGTTAATTTCTTTAACCAGAAGCAAATCTCAGTGTAGCTTGACTCATAATATTATTTCTTCTGTCTTTTTTGGCCTGTCAGGGTATTTATATTTGACCTGTAACTCTGTTTTCCTCCCTCTAGGATTAAGCAGTTTTTATAATATCCTGACTTTATACCTTTCTCTTTCAACTTCTCAAGGTGAAAAGCAGCAGGGCTGCCTTTCTGTATCAAAGGACTCGGTTTTGTATTTCCTATATTTCAGCACTCTTTAAATAGGAGCATGACAGATACAAGAGACCAAAACACAAAAGTCTGAGCCTGCTGGCAAAGCCTGTGATCATGGCCAGCGAGCGTCCTTGGCTTCCTACACGAACTCCCATCCGTGAGTGGGTAATGTCTGTTCTCTGTCATTCCAACTCCTTTTAGGGGGATATAATTTTGTCACATGGGCAGTGTCCTCTAAACCAGCCTGAACAGATGGTGACTTGTACCACTGTGTACATGGGCAAGGGACTCGGGAGGAATTTGAGGCTGTGGTACATGGTGACCCCAAATAGGGAGACATTTCCTGGAAACTGAACTTCAGCCGAAACCCAAGAGTTTAAAAAAGGCAAGAAAGTAAATGTCAGCTTATACCACTGGAATAAGTTATTGACAGTGGATTAGGGCAAGAAAAAAATCATAGTAATTATCTACGTATCCCTATCAACTATGTTTTTTCCATAATTTAGTAATATGTCTATTAGGTTTCAAAAACACTTTTCAGTGTTTCTATTTGTGTCTATATATGAAAAGAGAATGTTTGTTAAATGAAAGAAAACATAAAATATCAAAAGTTTGGTTGTCTGCCCAGTTTATTTTCCTGCTACCTTTTTTTGGTTCACAAATCTCAATGGGAACTCTGTGAACGACTTTGTCACATGATTCTTACTGACTTGAGAACAGCAAATGAAAAGTATTTGCAAAAGATGAAGCATATCACTGCTTCTTTTTCCCTTTTCTTTACTTCGAAACAAATTCTTTAGGATTTTTTTTTTTGCTTCATTTCAGCCTTTGTGACATACATAGTAGAGGCATGCACTAGCCTACTCTTGCTAGACAAAACACCTTGTCACTTCTTTCCTATATACTCCCAAATAATTCTCCTGAGAACATTCCAAAGAAGTAGGGGAAATGGAAAAACTATTTTAGAAGTCCTTATTCAGAAGATCTGGATTCAAATTCTAGCTTTATTTCATAAAAACTTTGTGATCTTGGATAATCTCTCTGCCTTTCTCTGCAATCTATGATGATGCCATCTCAGAAAATTATGCTGGGGATTAAATGAGATGAAGAAAGTGAAAGCAATGAATAAAGTGCTATACTCCATGTGAATTTAAGATGTTGGCCAATATAGAATCTAGGGCGGGTCAACTCAAAAGGCATCAAATATATGAATTCCTATTTGGGGCTTAAAGTATTGAACTGACATGATGAATGCATATACAGATAACTTCTTGAGATCCTCAAGGTACTCTGCTAAGCATGATCTTATGAATTCTCACTCTAAACCTGTGAGGTAGCTGTCAGTCTCCCATTTTACAGATATGGGGAAAATGCTTTAGCTGGGTTAAGTTACCCTGGTTATATTTCTACCAAGTGGTAGAATCAGAATCAAACACTGGTCTGAAGCACAAATTACTGATGGCTGCATTCCTGATCACCACTCTATACTGACTCTCTACTAGCTATTTATGAGATAGATTATATTCCCCCAAACTCCAGGATCTATCTGGAACTTCTCAGCCAGTCTGATAATACTGCTAATGTTTACTGCAAAAACATATAGAATTTATCAGATTCAGATGATGAGATAGTAAGAGCTAGCACATTTTAAGGGTTTACTGCAAGCCAGACTTTGCTCCAAATAATGTTTCAATAGTGCTCAATTAATACTTTTAACCCAAGAAAGCAAGTTGTTCTTTAAAACCATCCCATTTTCAGACAAGGAACCTGTAGCACAGAGAGGTAAAGTAGCTGGCCTAGAGATACACAGCTGGTGGCAGAAAGAAGAGGAGCACTCTGGCTCCAGAGACCAGGTTCATAACCACAGCACTGGGTGTCTGATGGTCTGTGAACATGAACGTATCTTCACAGCTTACTTATTCATATTTTTTTGGTCCTAAGTAATTTATTTCAATTTTAATGTCTTTCTTTTTAGCCATCAGTTACATATTCTGAAAACATATTATTTAGTGTCTCCACATTCAAGAGATGCTGCTGTCTAAAACAATATATACATCATTTTCCCAAAACCCTGATATATGTGAAAAATAAGTCATACAGGAAATATGGCTTGAATAAATAAGTTTTATCTCTTTGCCTTTTCTCTATACTTCTACTTCTCAGGAAACTGTATGAATAGTGCAGAATAAACATAAACTTTGAAGAGAGACCTGGTTAAAATCCCAGCTCTAGGCAGGGTATGGTATGACTTTAGGCAGCTAAAAATATTTCTAGGCCTAAGTTTCCTCCTTTACAAAATAGAGACATAATACCTACCTAAAGGGTTTTTGTGAGGAATAAATGAGATCATTTTGTAAAGTTTCAGTCATACAGTATATTCACTATAAATATTGATTTTTTTTCATTTTTTGCTGTTGTTTGGAATGCATTCCAGTCATCTAAGCACTTTAATCTTCTGATTTTAAAAACCCTAAAACCACAATTTGTTGAATTTCTCGGAATATCTGCTGCCTAAAAACGTTTTTAGCACAGTCAAATATTTGGTGATCTTCATGTACCTCGTGATTCAGGCACTCACAGATGATATCAGATGTCCCAAAGGGTGACTCCATGAGAAAACTGCATTAAGATAATTCTGACCATTTTAATGACCGTTACTTCCTCTGTCATGGATTATATTCATTATTCAAACTGTCAAAATCACTCCTTTGGAAGGGAGATTCCTTACACAGTTGTTTCTTTCTTTATATCCTATGTACTTGCCCCCAAAGTCTTACTGATCACAAATTCAGAAGGCAACTTTTTAAGTAGCAAAGCAAGGGCATGTAAATGAACAATTCCGGCCACAATTTCTACTGGCTTCATTTTTCATGCATTTGTTCTTAAATAAATGGATATTCCTAAACAGAGAAAGATTTAGTTCCAGACCTCTGGAAGATTTGCTGGGTGGGGGAGTATGCTGGTTAACCTGAGAAGGGAGTTTTTGCAAGAATTTAGGCATCAGTGACTCTTCAGGTTTGAAAATTCTGAGGGGAAAATGGTCTGACACGTCCTGGCACACAGATTTTCTACTCAGAAACGATGACAATGAGAAGCATTTCTTTGTTAGTTCTTGCAAGGCAAACAAAATTAGATTATGAAAGGGACCCCTAAGAGAGACAGATCATTTCTAAAGTGAGGAGAAAAACAAATTGGAGAACTCTCAGGGTCTCCAACAATCAAAGTTAAAAAAAAATTTTAAAAAGAAAGAAAACTTTATGGATGTTACTGTATTTCCAGAGATGAAAAAAGGAAAGGGCACTCAGCCAAAGAAATGATGATTACATGCCAAACCAACTTTCTCCAGCTAAGTCTTTCTCCAGACTTAAAATAAAAGGTCAAGACACAAAAGAATTTCTGGACTGCCTAATGGTGAGATTAAGGCTCTTATCAAGGATGGTCGATTTGCAATCACAGATGAAATTATTTAAGACTTAGTCCATAAACCAGGTAAATGTTGTGCATGAACTTGTAATTAGAGACTGGTAAAAGCAGCAAGCTTCCTGGAACATAGGAAATGGCAGAAATCCAGTAAAAGCCAATGTAAAAAGGAAAGCAGTGTGAAGATCAAGGAGTGGCAAGACCTATCCATCTCTCCACGCAACCACAAGGGGAAAATGTTGACAAACTGAAGCAAAACAGTAATGGGCTCTTAGTACAGTGAAAAACTGTGGTGGAGGGCATAGTGGCACTTTTGTCAGCAGGATTTTGTTCCTGATTTTGGATGGATAGTTTTGACCAAAATTTTTCTAAAGGAAAAATTAAACGGCATATAACATTAGCTTAGTTTTTAATTGTATTTAAGAATATAAGTATTACTGCTTTAAAAACAAAATCATCTTCATTATTTTTCCACATGCAATTGCTGACTTCATAAAATTGGGCAATAGTGTGTATGTTACGTAGGGTAAGCTTTTGAGTGAGATTAATCCAGTTAGAATTAGAATCATCAATTCTCAGTTTTCCAACAGGAGAATAATGAGGCTACTAACCAGGAAGGACTTTGGAAATCATTTCTTGGTCAAAACTCTACCGCACTTAAAAATGTAGGAAACTTGAAAGAGGAAAATATGAAATTCCAAGTAATGGTGAATTACCTAGAAAATCTTACTGCTAAGCAAAGAAACAGCCCATCAAATCAACAATTGGCTGAGAGATTCATATGAACATTGAGATATTGCCAAAAACATTGCTTTTTAAGGCTGAATTCCACTGTATGTATATACTACATTTGATGTATCCATTCTTCAGTTGATGGACATTGGGTTGCTTTCATCTTTTGGCAATTGTGAATAATGCTGCTATGAACATCGGTGTGCAGATATGTTCAAGTACCTGCTTTCAGCTCATTTGGGTTTATTATGTACTAGCGGGATTGCCAGGTCGTATGGTAATTTTATATTTAACTTTCTGAGAAACTGCTAAACTGAACCATTTTACATTCCTATGTAAATGTTGAGTGTTCCTATTTCTCCTCATCCTCTCCAACCTGTGTAGTTTTCTGTTTTTTGTTTTTGTTTTTTGTTGATAGACATTTTAGTGGTTGTGAAGTGATATCTCATTTTGGTTTTGATTTGCATTTCCCTAATAACTAAAGATGTTGAGCATATTTTCATGTGATTTTTGAATAATTTGTATAGTCTTTTTGGAGAAATGTCTATTCAAATCTTTTCCTTTTCATTCTTTTAACTGAGTTGTTCATCTTTTTATTGTTGAGTTGTAGAATTTATATATACTGAATATTAAACTCTTATCAGATATATGGATTCCAAATATTTTCTCCCACTCGTAGGGTATCTTCACTTTCGGGATAAAGTCCGTTGATTCATAAAAGTTTTTAATTTTGATAAGGTATTATTTATTTTTTCTTTTGTTGCTTGTGCTTTGGGTATAAAGTTTAAGAAACCATTGCCTAATGCAAGATCCTGAAGACATTTCCCTACATTTTCTTTTGGGATTTTTATGGTCCTGGTTCTTATATTTGTGTTTTGATCCACTTTGAGTTAATAATTGTATTTAGTATGAGGTAGGGGTCATCCCAGTTTCCTCAGCACCATTTGTTGAAGAGACTATTCTTCAATTGAGTGGACTTGGCAGTCTTGTCCAAAGTCAATTTAGCCATATGTGTGAGATTTCTAAACTCTCAATCCAATTCCATTGGTTTATATATCTATTCTTATGCCAGTACCATGTTGTTTTCATCACTGCAAAGTTGTAATCAGCTTTAAAATCAGGAACTGTGAGTACTACAACTTTGTTCTTCTTTTCCAAGATGGTTTTGGCTACTTGGGGCCCTTTACCCTTTCAAATAAATTTGATGATTGGCTTTTCCATTTCTGCAAAGAATGCTGTGGGAATTTTAACTGGTATTTCTTTGAATCTGCAAATTTCTTTGGGTAGAATTGACATCTTAACAATATTTAGTCTTTCAATGCATGAACATGCAATATTTTTCCACTTATTTAGGTCTTCTTTGATTTCTTCTAGCAACTTTTGTAGTTTTCCACATATAAGTCTTTTACATGCCCAGTTAATTTATACATAGATAATTAATTCTCCTAGTCATTATTGTAAATGGAATTTTTTCCCTTGAGTTATTCCTCAGATTGTTCATTACTAGGGTATAGAAACACTACTGAATTTTGTGTGGTCTTGTGCTCTGCCACTTTGCTGTAATTTTTTATTAGCTCTAGTAGCTTTATTACAATTTTTGGTATGTTCTATATATAGGTTCATGTCATTGTAAATAGTGAAAGTTTTCCTTTTTTCCTTTTTAATTTGAATACCTTTTATTTTCCTTTTCTTGCCTAATTGCTCCAGTAATGTCATTCTCATTTCTGTTTCTGCATATTTTGAAAATACATTCCTTGTGGTTCCTCTGAAGTTTTTATTACACAACCTACATCTATCACCTACTAATTTCAATAACGCCAAGTTGATTTCAATAGCATACATGTTCTCTGCTCCTGTATCCCACTATTTCCCCCTTCATTTTTTTTTGTCCCACGGTACCTTTTTATATTTTATGTGTCTATTATCAAGAAATAAGATTATTTCTTTCAGTTGTATTCTAACCTTTATAGGAATTAAAGACTAGAGTTATACATTGAGGACACAACACTATTGGGCTTATGCATTTGACCATTTAGTTACCTTTACAGAAGATCTTCACATCTTCACACTGCTCCAAGCCACTCTCTCCTGTCTTTTGCTTTCAACCTGAAGGACTCCTTTTAGCAATTCTTTTAAGGCAGGTCTTTTGAAGACAAATTCTCTCAGTTTCTGTTTATCTATGAATGTTAAAACTCCCCTTCAGTTTTAAAGAACAGTTTTTGCCAGATGAAGAATTTTGAGCTGGCTGTTTTTCTCTTTCAGTACCTTAAATATATCATACCACTGCCTTCTTGCCTCCATGGTTCTGGTGAAAAATTGGCACTCAGTCTTACTGAGGGTCTCTTGTATGTGATTGTACCAGTTTGAAAGAATTATGCACCCTAGAAAAACCATGTTTTAATCCTGATCCATCTTATGAAGGCAGCCATTTCTTTAAATTCTTATTCAGTACTATAAATTGGAAACTTGGTTAGATTATATCTATGGAGATATAACACACCCAAGAAGGAGATGTGACTCCATACTTTCCAGGTTGAGTCTTGATTAGTTTATAGGAATCCTTTAAAAGAGGAAGCATTTTGGAAAGAGCCACAAGAACCACAATAGCCCATGCAGCCAGAGACCTTTGGAGATGAATAAGGAATAAGCTCCTGGGGGAGCTTCATGAAATATGAAGCCTGGAGAGAAAGCTAGCAGACATCACCATGTTTGCTATGTGCCTTCAGAGAGAAAGCCCGAACTTCATTGGCATTTCTTAAGTGAAGGTAACCTCTTATTGGTGCCTTAATTTGGACATTTTTATAGACTTGCTTTAATTGGGACATTTTCATGGCCTGAGGACTGTAAAATTGCAACTTAATAAATTCCCCTTTATAAAAGCCATTCTGTTTCTGGTATATTGCATTCTGGCAGCTTTCAAACAGATTTTGGTACCAGAGAAGTGGGGTGCTGCTTGTGAGTTGCAAATACCAAATATGTTGGAATGGCTCTATAAATGGGTACGGGGAAGATTCTGGAAGAGCTGTGAGGAGCTTGATAGAGAAAGCCTAGAATGCTTTGAAGACACTGCTGGTAGAAATGTGGACACTTAAAACACCTCTGATAAGGCGCTAGGCAGAAATGAGAGTTGTGGTATTGTAAACTGGAAGGAAGGCAATCCTGGTTTTAAAATGGCAAATAATCTGGCAAAATTGTCTAGTGGCTTTGGCTGGAAGGCAGATTTTAAAAACCATGAACTTGGATATTTAGCAGAAGAAATTTCCAAATTTAATGTGGAAAGTGCAACTTGGTTTCTTCTTGCGGCTTATAGTGAAATGTGAGAGGAAAGAGATAAGTTGAGAACTGAACTTTTAGGTACAAAGAAACCAGAAATTGGTGGTCCGAAAAACTCTGGACATCCAAAAAGGAAGACCTGAGAGAATAATGCCCAATTTGAGAATTTAACCAAATGTAGAACCAGTCAGCCATTTCAGAAAAAGCCAGGATTGGAGATGGAGTTATCCAGGAAGGATTTGTGGAAACTCCTGCTATCTGATGGCATGATCCTTACTTGCTACATAGAAAGCCAACAAGAGTGCTGTGGGACTTGTATAAACAGAACCACTGCCAGTTTGGACTAAAACTCAGGTAGGATGTTGTGCTGGTTTGAATCTGTGGTGGACTTCAGAAGTGCCATGTCCTTTAATCATCATTCAATATTGCTGGCTGGGAGATTTTTGATTGTTCTCATGGAGATATGACTCACCCGATTGTGGGTATTAACTTTTGATTAGAGGGCTTTGACTGGAATCCTTTAAAAGAGGAAACATTTTGGAGAGAGCCCCTTTCTAGAACCATGAAAATGATGAGAGTCAGAACCCATGCTGCCAGAGACCTTTAGAGTTGAAGAAGGAATATGTCCCTCGGGGAGCTTCATGAAGCAAGAAGTCTGGAGAGAAAGCTAACTAATATCACCATATTCACTGCATTGAAAGAGAAAGACCCTGAACTTCATTGGCCTTTCTTGAGTGAAGGTAACCTCTTGTTGGTGCCTTAATTTGGACATTTTTATAGATTTGCTTTAATTGGGACATTTTCATGGGCTTAGAACTGTAAACTAGCAACTTATTAAATTCCCCTTTTTAAAAGCCATTCCATTTCTGGTATATTGCATTCTGGCAGCTAGCAAACTAGAACCAATTTCTTCAGAGGCAGAAGGTCTGAGGTCAGGAGGCCTAGGCCCAGGAGAGCAGACCCATATAAGTACTTGGAGAGGGTGAGTTTGCCCTGAAGGCAGAGGATGGGCCTTCTACCTCTTTGCAGTGGAACAGTTGCACCACCTCAGGCCTTGGAGAGGGTGCAGCACATTCCTTGAAGACTGGGGAGAGCCTAGCTGTCACCACATGGAGGGATTGAGCGTGTGCCCTGGAGAAGGCAGAAAGTCCAGGTGCAGCCCCAATGCTTGGAAAAGGTGGAGCTGAGAAAAAGGTGGTCTCCCTAATGTCCCCTAAGGTTGCATTCAGAGAGAGGCCAGCCACTACATAGGCCCTTGGAAAGGGTGGGACTGCCACTTTCTAAAGCCCCAGAGATAAATGACTTTCAGACTTTGAAATCTAATGGAGTTTGCCCTGCAGGTTTTTGAGACTACTTGGTCTGGTGACCCCTCTCTCCCTTCCAATTTCTCCCTATGGAAATGGGAATATGTATCCTATGACTGTTCCTCCTTTGTATGTTGGTGACAGATAACTTGTTCTGAGTTTTACAGCTCCAGAGCCAGAGGAGAATTTTGCCTTAGAACAGACCATGTCTGTAACAGTTTTGATCAGATTTTGTACTGTTCCTGACTTTGTATTGCATTTTATTGTTACTGAAAGGGTTTAAGTTCTTTCTGGTATTGTGCTGGAGTGAATGCATTTTTTATGTTTTTTTGTTTTGTTTTGTTTTGTTTTGTTTTTTTTTGACATGGGCAGGCTCTGGGAATCAAACCCAGGTCTCCCTCATGGCAGGCAAAAACTTTGCCGCTGAACCACTATTGCCCGCCTGGAGTGAATATATTTTGTATATGGGGAAAACATGTCTTTTTTAGGGTCCAAAGGGTGGAATATGCTGGTTTGAAAGGATTATGTGCACTAGAAAAGCATGTTTTAATCCTGATCCATCTTGTGGAGGCAGCCATTTCTTTAAATTCTTATTCAGTACTGTAAATTGGAGATTTGATTAGATTATCTCCATGGAGATATGACAGCTCAATTCTGGGTATTAATCTTTGATTATAGGGAGATGTGACTCCACCCATTCCAGGTTGGGTCTTGATTAGTTTACCTGAATGCTTTAAAAGAGGAAACATTTTGGAAAGAGCCATGAGAACCACAAGAGCCCATGCAGCCAGTGACCTTTGGAGATGAAGAAAGAATATGTCCCTGGGGGAGTTTCATGAAACAAGAAGCAGGAGAGAAAGCTAGCCAAAGTCATGTGTTCACCATGTGACTTTCCAGTTGAGACAGAAACCCTGAACTTCATCAGCCTTTCTTGAGTGAAGATAACTTATTGTTGGTGCCTTAGTTTGGACATTTCTAAAGACTTGCTTTAATTGGGACATTTCCATGGTCTTAGACCTATAAACTTGCAATTTAATAAACTCTGCCTTATTGAAAGCCTTTCTGTTTCTGGTATATAGAATTCCAGCAGCTTTCAAACTAGATTCATCACTTTTCTTTTTTTTTTTAATTTGCATATGGGCAGGAGGCACCAGGGATCGAACTCCAGACCTCCAGCATGGCAGGTCGGAGCTCTGCCTGCTGAGCCATGGCAGCCGCCCTAGATTCATCACTTTTCTCTTGCTGCTTTCATAAATCTCACTTTACCTTTGGCATTTAACATTCTGTTTAATATGTATCTTGGACTTAGTCTATTAGTATATATTCCATTTGGAGTTTGATGTACTTCCTGGAGTGCATCATTATTTTCAGCAATTATTTCCTCAAATATTCTTTCCATCCTTTTTTTTCTTGCTTTCTCATTCTGGGATTCTCATGATGTGATTATTTGTATGCTTCATGCTTTCACTCAAGTTCCTCAGAACTGTTCAATTTTTGTATTGTTTTCTTTATCTATTCTTCTGACTATATGATTTCAATTGTCCTGTCTTTGAAGTTTGCTGATTCTTTCTTCTGCCTGTTGAAATCTGCTATTGCATGCCTCTAGTGTATTTTCAATCTCCATCATTGTACTTTCATCATAAATTCTGTTGTTTCCTTTTAAGCTTTCTCATTCTTCTTTAGGCTCAAACATTGTCTTCTTAACATCTTTCAGCTGTATATCCATCGTTCATTTATTACTATCCATATTTTCCTTCATCTCCTTGAATTGATTTAGGAGATTTGTTTTAATTTCTTTTATTAGTTGTCCCAAAGTCTGGGTTTGAATTTGTTCAGATACAGACTCTGAATTAGTTTCTTTGACTGAGCTATGTCTTCCTGTTACTTATTATGACTTGTGATTTTTTACTGATGTTTAGGTATCTGATTCTTTTGAAGTGCTAACTCTGAAAGTCAGTTTCTCTCTCTTGCCTAGGGCTTTATCATAGACTGGATTTATGTTAGGGTCCAACTTACACTGGATCTTTACAGTAGCCCATGTTTAACTGTTCAGATTTTCTCAAGTCTTCTACACCTGATTCTTGCCCTGGATATGTAGTACAACTTTTAGGATTGCCTTTAATGTACAATTATTTTGCCTCCAGGAGAAATGTTCCTTTTCTCTGTGCCTTTTCTGAAAATTCTGGTCTGTTCTGTTATTTTTGTGCAGAATTTTCTCCCCAGCAGCTATGATTCATTTAATTTCTCTCCCTCACTTTAGTTCATTGTTTTTATTACACTTTCCAGTTCTGGGACCTATCCTGTCTTATAGCAGTTCATTATTACTCTTTTTTATTATGAGGCTTTCTGCTTCTGAGTACTTCTCCATTAGAGTATCCCAGCCTGGGGAGCCAGATGGGTTAATCAAATAAGGTCCATTTTTTCATTAGGTGATTCATCAATCAGAGATTAGACAAGTGTATTCACAAGGCATTTGAAGATTTCTAAGAAAGCAAAATTAGATAGCTGGAAGACCTATGAGTACAAGACTTAGATCTGGCACTTTTGCCATACTCAGTTGGTCAAAACAAGTCACAAGAAAGCACAGATGAAACACATGAGAAAATAGACCCACTCTCTTATTGGGAAGAGATGCAGTATTTGTGGTTACTTTTTGCCACTTATCACAACAGTCATTTGATATTATAACACTAAAATTTTTACATGGATCATGAGCATGGAACTAGATAATGTACTAGTATTAATTCTGAAATTTCTCAAAATAAACCTCCTGTCAAAATCATACTAAGATTGGGCAGTGCAATGGTGGCTCAGTGGCAAGAATTCTCGCCTGCTGAGCTGGAGACCTGGGTTCAATTTCTGGAGCTTGCCCATGCCCACCCAAACGAAGTCATACTAAGATTAATATCCAATTAATAAGAACTGGGTCATCAAACAACATAGATGATTTTAAGTGTAGTTCATGCCCATAAATAAACAGTCCATTCCAAGCAGGTGCTAGCATACAGGACTGGATCATGGATTTAAAAAAAAAAACAAAGAAAGGAAAATATCTATCCGATAAGCTAGTTATTGCATGTTCAAATTTATAGATAGAATTAAATAATTAAAGGAATCATAGTAAATCATTTATTTGTTGAAACCCGCCTTTCCCAAGTTTAGATGATTGGAAGCAAGGTTTATATGCTTAACTTTAACACAATGAACTGTCTAGGGCCTTCAATACTATCCTTTAAATTTGATCAATCATTATTTAATTCAACCATTTATTGAATAAGTATATCTTAAGAGCCTTATTACTTGAAGGGTTCCAGTAATACAGCAGTGAAGAAAATGAACTTGTTCTCATAGAACTTTAGTTATCTGTAAAGAAGTAAAGAAGAAGATATTTGGTCTATCTAGTAACACATAAAAATATGATAAAACTTGTGAATTTTGCTATGAGTATAACATAAATGGCACAATAAAAGATTATTAAGTCAATAAACATGAATTTAGTGGCCTATGATGAGTCCATTAACATGCTAGAAACTGGGAATATGGTGAATGAATCAGATATGCCCCTTTCTTTATGGATCTCATGTTCAAGTACAAGAGACAGTCTATAACACCAACTACATGTTTAATTAATTCATTAAGAAAACCGCATCTTTAATTGTTATAAATTGTGAAGTGTGTGCCAGTCTTGAAAGGATTACACACACTAGAATGGCTTGATCCTAATCCAATCTTGCAATAGTAACCTATTATTTTAATCCCTATTCAACAATGTAGGTTGGACTCTTTGGATTAGATTATCTCCATGGAGATGTAACACCCAATTGTGGGTATTAACTTTTGATGAGATGATCTCCATGGTGTTGTGACTCCACCCATTCCAGGTGGGTCTTGATTAGTTTACTTGAATCATTTAAAAAAGAAAGCATTTTAGGAGAGCCAGCAGAGCCATGAGAACCAGGAGAGCCCACGCAGCCAGAAAAAAAGATAAAAGAATATGCCCCTGGAGGAGCTTCATGAAATAAGAAGCTGGGAGAGAAAGCTAGCATATACCACCATGTTTCCAGTTGAGAGAGAAACCCTAAACTTCATTGGCCTTTGTGGAGTGAAGGTAACCTCTTGGTGATGCCTCAGATTGGACATTTTTATAGACTTGCTTCAATTGGGACATTTTCAAAGTCTTAGAACTGTAAACTAGCAACTTAATAAATTCTCCCTTTAAGAAGCCATTCCATTTCTGGTATATTGCCTTCTGGCAGTATAGCAAACTAGAACAATGCGTTATAAAACAAAGAAAAAGATAAATGAGGCCATCTTTAGAGGCTGTGACTTGATAAAGCCTCTCAAAGAAAGTGTTATTGAAGCTGTATTAAAGAAGTTACTTCCAAAAAGAGGTATAATATTCCCATGTAGAGAAAACAGGATGTGCAAAGTCTTGAGGGGTGAAAGATCCTGCTATGATAGAGGAGGAATCGTAACCAAAAACAAATGTGGTTGAGGGTAGTGAGCCAGTAGGGCTGGAACAAGATCATACAGGGTCATATGGGACAGGGAATGATGTTTGGATTTTATTCTAATGAAATGGGAAGGTATTAAAGAATGCTAAGTAGAGAAATACCAAGAGGTAGTAAGAATAGTCTGCTGCTTGTGGAGAATGGATTGAGAGGATTAGAAGTAGGAGTGAAGAGACCAATTACAAAGTTGGCACAATAGTCCAGGTAAGGGATGATGTTGGCCTAGACCAGAGCCAAGAAATGGAAACAGAGTAGAGCACAAATGTGGGATTTTAACAGGAAGGTGAGATGTAGATTAGTGGAGATAAGTTGTATTTAATGTGAAACATATAAGTAGAAATGAGGCTAGCAGGGTTTAGGAGAAAAGCTTTCTCATTGTGAAGGTAGTACTGGATTAAGATCCAAAGAAATATTCAACTTTTCCACCTGGGGGATCCTTGCTATTCTCTTAAGCAATAGGTGCTCCCAACTTAACAAGCCAAACTAGAGAAGAAACCAAAACCCTATCCCCAGAGACTTTAGCTCAAAAAACAAAACTGATTACCCTTGCCTGAGTTATAAAACAAAACAAAGCAAAACAAAATGCTCTGCCTTCCTAGTCCTGCATGCTCATGCAATGGCATAAAAAAGGCAAAACTTTCCCTCAATTAAACACCACCCACCACCAAGAACACTCAATCTCTTAAGTGCTGTGCTTTTACCAACAAAAAAATAGCAGTAATTTATTGCCTTGGCAATCAAAAAAATAATACTGACATCTCTCAAGGGAACAGGCCAACACAGCTGCCAAAGCCACAGCCCAATCAATTGAGCCCCTTTTAAGCCTCATTTCTGAACCTCTTAACTTGGCCCTCTTACTCTCCAGTTAAGCAGAAATGAATGCCCTGGCTAGAAATCACTCTTAGACCTGAAGAATAGTCATTCCCTTCCCTCTTCCTAAGTTTCTCTTAGCTAATACCACTCCTAAGCCTGCTCACTTCTATACGCCCCTTTCTATTAATTGGCCCTTGCATTTTTAAACTTCTCACCAAGTTTACTTCTTCCAGACTAGAAGCCTTTCATACCAAGCTAATGCTGATGCAAAAATTTTCAGCCATTCTAACTGCCCCTCCAGGCTCCTCCTCTCTCAACTTAAGATATCCAGAAAGTTTTATACTCCATTGTGGAGGACCTACACCCCCTGATAGGCCAGAAGCAGCTACGGAAGACAGACCTTCCGTAGCACCCTTGAAGATTAAGGGGCGAGAACTCTCTGAGGGGGCAATTGGAGAAAGACTATGACAGGGAGAGTGGGGAGAGGAAAAAAGCCATGAAAGAGCCCTTGAACAAATATAGTTAATGAAGATCAGGAGGTGTCAGGCACAGACACTCTGCCTGGGGGCTATCCACTTACAGGAAACACCCATATGGTGCCAACAGCCCCCATCTGAGCGAGTCATCTGCAGAGAAGGGTGGAACTAACTGACCCACCCAAATGAAAAATCTACCCACTGGGAACCACCCTGGAGGAAAAGGAAGGTAGAAGGAAGGACATCAAATAAGGAAGGGTGAGGGAAGTCAGTGAAGCAAAGCAATAAAGAGAGATGGTCCCAACATTAGGGGACTCTTGACTCTATCCTCTTGTGGGAGTGCACACATGCTCCTTTGGTGAATGTGTATTCAATAAATTTTCTACCTACTTGCTCTAATAAAAAGCAAAATCTAAAGAAACCTTACATTCTTAAAATCTTATTATTCTCTTCTTTTCCCAGACATATGTGCATTGCTATGTAATTCAAAATTAAAATAGTTCTAAACCATAAATAGGTGTGAACAAGTTCTACAGTATTAAAATTTTCCCCAGAATAATTCTGTTAGTGCTTTTACTTTAAAAATTTCAAATGTCAAATTATTTCAAGGTAGTTTTCTGTGAAATCCTGAGCACATGCTCAGTCTGTGAGTTGTTTAATCAGGACTTTAACAAAGACCCTGTGAAAGAAAAGTGCTTGGAGCATTTTATACTAAAATTTGGTGCATCTGAGAAGGCTGAGAGGCACTTGTCAGAGGCCAAATCATGCCATGATCTGCAGGCTCAATTGGGGACTGGACCTTAACTTCAGGACAAAGGGGGCACTGCAGTAACCCAGGTGACAAGTGAGTGCAGTTGGATTAGAGTGATTGGTGGCAATGAAGGGGAGTTTTCCACCAGTCAGAAACTAGGTGAGATGTTTTTGATGGTCAATTCCGATCAGACAATGATAAGCATATCTACTTCTGTATTTTTTAATGCACTTATTTTTATACCATTTGTCTATTTTGACTGGAGAAAAGTAGAGTTCAGATTTACTTTACTTGGTGCAAATAAAATGTCAAAGGCAATGTTTTGGTCTACTGCCTTTTTCTTTGCAAGAACTAAAAAATGGCATCACTTTTATATTTGGAAATTCATTCTCACTTTATCCTGTTTTGATCTGTGTGGTTTGCTTTAAAGATAATTCTGTACCCATTCTTTGGTCCATACATCTTACAGTGGTTTTTAACCAAACATTGAAATTCTGACCTTACCTGTAATAACTCATTTTTAACTGGGCCAACTTACTTTTGCCTTTCACATTTTCATTTGACTCTCCTATTAGGTTATAAGCCCTTTTGAATATTTGAATTATCCAATTCTTTGGTCTACAGGTTTTATACATGTGAGGAGAGTAACCCATTCATCTTTGTATCTTAAGCAAAAGCAAAGTGCATGAAAGAAGCAGATGCTCAGTCTATCTGTGGAATGTAATTTAGACAGACCTTGCCCTCGAGGAGCTCACAGGTGACTTGGAGAATCAGCCACATTAAAAATAACAACACAATGTTGTAAGTGTAATAAAAGGAGTATGTCATGACACATAAGTAGAACAGAGAAAGAGAGGGGAGTTAGTTGTACACAGAAGTGGCAGGGGTAACATTAAAGAAAAGGTGAGAGCTGAGCCTTCCAGGAGAACAAGGTGGGGAAGGACAATTCCAGTGGAAGAAATACTATATGCAAAGAAGAAGCAATGAGGGATATTTAAAGATGATAAAGTTAAAAAATCCTGAAATGTGCTGGACTGTACTGAGAAGGAAGGAAGCATAGAAGGAGCAAAATCGTAGAGATATATGTAGGAGCAAATACATACAGGGCTTTGTAGGTCACATTATGGAGTTTAGACTTTATTGGGCAGGCAGTCTGGGAGTGATATGATCAGATTTGCATTCTGCAAAGATACATTTGGCTGTGATGTTGGAGTGGGGTCAAGTGCACTAGCATATTGACTTGGTAAGGTTCTACAGCATTAGAGCAGGTTAGAGAAGACTAGGCCATCACTTAAAGCATTGTATTTTTTAATGGTAACACAACCTTTTGACTTAACTAAACTCATGTTCTTCATGGAAATGGAGAGCAGGGTATATTCAATTTACAAGGTAGATTGGACAGGACTTGGTAACCAGATATGTGGGGTTAAGGAGAGGGAGGCATTGAGGAAGTCTCCAGATTTATAGCTTAGGTGACCAGGTAAATTGTAGTGTTACCCACCAAGGTAGAGAATACAGAGCTCATTGATGGAGCAGGGAGGGGGTGGGCAAGTCATCAGGAAAGGGGAACTAATCATCCTGATTTCGGACATTTTTTGTGTGGGGTGACTGCAGGACTTTTAAGTGGAAAACTGCACTACAATGTACTTGTTCAACTCCCTAGGGGAAAGGCAGTTTTCACAAATGTTTTTAATAACACTCATGCTTTTGTGTTGTCTTTATAGCATGTTATATATCTTGTATCATTATTTTTTACACCCCTTAGAAAATCTGCATTTTTTCCTGGGCTCCTATACTGTTTAATGGTGACACATCCTATCCACTTAACCAAACTCATCCCCTCAGAGTCACTTATCAGTTGCCCTGCCTTTCTTACCGTTGACATCCAACGTTCATTCAGAATGTTTTATTGCCACTCTCCTTTCCTCCTCTTTATGGTTTCTGTTTGATACAGTATACATGTCTAGTGCCTCCCCAACCAATTTCTTTCTCTAGACTCTTGTAAATCTTTCTAATTGCTATTTCTGTCTCAAATCTTTTCTCTGGACTATTCGTCCTTCATGCTATTGCCAGACCAATCTTTCTAAAACACAAGTTTAATCACATCACTTGGTTAGTTAGAAACATCAATAGCTCCTCAATGCCTATGATGGTTGAAGTCATATGTATCCCAGAAAAAATCATGGTGTAGACCTATTGTGGGTAGGATGCTTTGATCAGGTCATTTCAGTTGAGAAGTGCCCCAGGGTGGATCTTAATCCACTTACTGGAGTCCTTTATAAGAGTATAAAACACAGAAAAAAAGCTCCAGAGAAGCTGAGAGAGGAAATCACTGAAGCCAGAAGATGCGAGCAATAAAATCCGGGAAAGAAGGACCAGCAGAAGTCTTCATCTGCCTCGCTATCTGACAGTGGACCCATGCTCACCAGTAGCTGGTCTTTGGGGAGAAGGTATTATCCTGTTGATGCCTTAATTTGGACATTTCCCTGGTCTTAGAACTTTAAGTTTGTAAGTTGATAAATACCCATTGTAAAAGCCAGTCCAGTTCTGGTATATTGCATCCCAGCAGCTTTACCAAACCAAAACAATGCCTAAATGATAATGTACAAACACCTTGGTTTATCATGATTTGACTCCAACCTACTTTCTAGATGGAGTAAACTTCTTCTCACTTCATAAATGCACTCTTCTATGACTCATTATGACCCTGCATGGTAGAAAGAGGGTCACTGCCCCTTTCCCATCAGCACACATGCACTGTTAGGTTCAGTTCCAAAAATTATTAGTCAAGGATATCGTATTTCATGGGATGCAAAATGGTCACACAGCTTTTAGCACTTCTAGGTGAGGCAGCTCTGGTAGCACTGTTCCACCATGGGGAGTCCTCAGATCTGGAAAATGCAGTCCTGCTACCAAAGTACTTTTATGTGTAAGCTTACACCACACACCACTGGTCCTTAAAAATTTACAATCTATGGACTCCTATTCAAGAGAATGTTTACAAGTACTGCATTTTTCTGATTCTTGATCCAAATTCAGTGTTGGCAAGGTCATAATTTCATCCAAGGGCAGGAATGACAGTGAATGCTCAGGTTCTCTGAGTCATATCTTTGCCCTCAGCTCACCAGAAAGCCCATTTCTATACAGATAGACTTTTTTTTTCTAATAAAAACTTAAAATTTTTTTCCTAGTCTTATATTAAAAAATTTACTATTCTTTGCTTTCTTTTGAGGATTGTGATTTACTTTAACAATGGCTTTATATCTTCTTTTTTATCTGTTAGTATTACAGGGAGAAATATTTGAACAAAAGTGATGCAATTTTGACTTTACCTCATTAAAAACTTGTGGTACTTTACTATACCAATTTTATCATTCTTATTTTATTTCATTTGTTTCCCAGACACTCCATGCTCTTTTAAGCCTCCTTCCTTTTGCTTGTGTAGTTTTCCTGACCTAGAATGTGTGAACGACTCTTTTATATGTAAAGAACTCTGTCACTCCTCTAACTATGGTAGACAGCACTGTGCTAAATACTATATACACATACTCACGTGTGTGTTACAACCCTGTGACTTAGGAGTTATTATCCCCATTTTACATAGGAGCAATGGGAGCTTAAAGAAATTTAGAAAAGGATGGAATCTGGCTCTTTCAGACCTCAGAAGCTATGCTCCTATTACTGCTATAATGCCTACTGCCAAACCAAAAATCTTTCTTGACTCCCCAAGTTAAAATTTTCACTTTCTCCTCCAAGTTCCTATAGAATTTTTTTTTTTTTTTTACATGGGTAGGCACCGGGAAACGAACCTAGGTCTCCGATGTGGCAGGTGAGAATTCTGCCACTGAGACACCGTTGCACTGCCCCCTATAGACTTTTGCACTTACTTTTAGTGTGACAGCATATTTTAATTGAATTATTTATTTAGGTTTATTGCCCCACTAGGTTGTGAGTTCCATAAGACAAGGAATGTTTCTTCTTTGCAACTGCTTCATAATACCACAGGCAGATGCCTAATACATACTTGCTGGATGAATGCATACATACTGAATAAACGTTTATAAAATTATAGCATTTTCTATTTGTGAAATTATGGAAGAATGCCTTTTTATGTTAAATCCTTAGAGTTGAAGAAAAGACTGTTAGTTCAAAAGATTGATTTAGTCAACAAACAAATACTTGAATGATGATTGTATCTGACTAGAAGTCTTCTGTGTGGCAGTTGTCCCTCCATATTTTACTGGGTTTTGGGGCAAGCGGTCGAAGATCATACAAAGGACCAAAAGTTTGTCTAACCTCTGTTGGATGAATGCAGCTAACCCAGCTTCATGACGGGTACTACAATCTAATTGGAAAATCAAGAAAATGAAAAATTTTATCCATTTACATTGGAAATTGGAAAAGCATCATAGAGCTGAGTAAATCCCACTTTTTTTTTTCCCTACTATTGTTAGAAGCTTGAACTTTGGGAAGCTAATCTAGTCACTGGGATGTATTCCAGAGATAGCTATTGTGGTAGTTGCCTTTGGAACCATCTATGGCATTTGAAGCAGTAATGAACTCTTTTTTTTACATGGGCAGGCACCGGGAATCGAACCCGGGTCCTCTGGCATGGCAGGCAGGCATTCTTGCCTGCTGAGCCACCGTGGCCCACCCAGTAATGGACTCTTGAATTAGAGAAGCAGTTCTCAAAGTATGGTCCAGGGACCCATAGGAATTCTTAAGATCTTTGTAAGGGTTTCGCAGAGAAAAAATATTTTTTTTTTGTTAATACTGAGAACTTATTTGCCTTTTGGCTTTCATTCAATGAAGCTTCCTAGATGCTGTTGTGATATACGATACAACAGCAGATTGAATGCAGAGCTGTCCTCTATTAGGACATTAAAGAGATTTGCGAAAATAAAAAGCAATTCCCCCTTCACTGTTTTTTTGTAAGTAATTATTTTCCATAAAACTATGTCATTTACATTAATATCTAGTGGTCTTATAATTATTGTTTTTAAATATCAATTAGTAAATAATTTTTAAAATTCCTATTTTAATTTTGAACACAATAAATATTGATATAACCCACATAAGCAAAAGTGCATGAAGGTCCTCAATAATATAAGAGTGCAAAAGCTTTCTGATCTAAAAAATTTGAGAACCAATGAATAAAATAAACTTGGACCCAAAATATGGTCAAAACCCACTGTCGTCTCAGCAAGTGTTGCTTCCATGTAGCTGGTGCATAGGTTGACTGTGGAGGCAGAAGGTAAATCACTTGTATTTTAGGACATTTACCCCTTACCTGCTCCATTTTCCTGAACTTGTCCACAAAGGCAGCCCCATTTCTGCTCCCCAGCACTCAAAAATCTGCAACTGGAAACACGTTTGACTTTCATCCTAAAGCTGGACTCTAGAGTCCACTCTCCCTACTCCAAACCCTTCAAAGCTTCTCCCAACACTATTAAGCTTCAACTGCTATACAGAATATATTCAAAGATGAGTTGCTGTAATCAGCTACTGGAAGATGTGCTAATTATTTAGTTTTTGAAAGGTTCTCTCAATAAAGGAATCATTTAGTAATGGGGAAAAAGAAAATAATTCTTAGGCACGGTTGCTGATATTGGACCTTTAAAAAAAATTAAAATTAAATAATTTGCCCCACACATATTTTCACTTTTTGAACTTGACACCAAAAAGTTATCACGTTTGGTCTTATAGCTAACTAGGTGAGTAACATTCATGCATCCATTCAAGAAATATATGTTGACCCCTATTATGTGTTAGGCATATTGGACCATTGGTTGTAAACAGCCTGTATGGTGCTGTGTATCTTATGATTGGGCCCTGATAAATAGTCACTGAACCTTGGTTTTTATGAAATGAAATAACTAGAGACCAGCACAAACTATGCATAAAATTTTCATTATATTTCATTAGCATTATAGGAACCTGTTTTAAAAGAATGCACTGGAAAATTAAATTGGTAATTTAATCCCAATCAAGGGCTCCAAAGGGAAGCTAGTTGTGTAAATTGCAAAGTCAGTAACAAAATAGAGCAAAGGAGAGAATTTCAAAATGTAGGTTAATCTGTAGTTATCCCCATTGGCAAGTTCACAAAATGAAAATAAACTGTGGCATCTGACAATGTGCTAAGAAGGAAGAAAATATAGTTATCTTTTAGAGGCTTCTTTGTGCAACATGTTGGCTAGATTCAGACCTGTTGATGATTTATTATTTGCTGTCTTTGAGCAGATGGTTCGGCTTGGCATTATGGAGTCAATTGAGCTCACTTAGTGATGCACTGTTTGCACAGGCCAAGCAAAACCTGAAAAACAATTTGACCCGATGAAGGACTGACACTATACAGGATTCTCGATTACCTTTATTTTGGAAAAATATTATTGCTGACTGATTAAATGAAAGTTTTTGGTGTCTGGAGGACCATTTGGGATGAAGAATCAGTTACATGCAGTCTGGGTTTGGGAGATGAGACTACTTATGTCTTCAGTGAGATCCTAATGGATGCAATTTCTCTTGAATAGTTGCATTGAAAAGATCAATGCAATATATTTCATGCCATATTTCTGTTGTTTAAATGCTAGGATCAGCAAATAATAGCCCATCATAGTGATATATATCTACATGGCAAAAGATTCTAATTTGAAAGAGCCAAGTGAAAAAAAATAGTAACACTCAAATTATTGTCTTTACCTTCCATTACTTTAGAGGTAAAATTGTCACTGCTGTTAATATAAATTAGTATATAACAGAAAAAACAAATAAACAAACCAACAAGCAAAAATTAGCCACAGGTAAAAAGAAAAACCAACAAGCTTATGCAACCCTAGCTATTGCTAGATCAGCATACATGTTCTTTTCAAGTTTATAGCTAAGGCTGTCATTTGCTATGTGCTATTTCTTTTTGTTGGGACACACAGTGTCTGAGATTCCAAAACAGCTAACCCATTTCTGGTTATTGCACACAAGTTTGTTCTGTGGAGTGGAATTATTTCCTTGCATTCCAGAGCTATGTTGAATTCTGGCTGGAAATTATACTATAGTAGATATTTAAAGTCATTCTTTTATTGGCCTAATCTCCATTGAATGATTATCATGAGGAAGGGGTTGTCTCTGCCATATAGGAGTTTATAGTTTAATACATATGTACAAATACATATAATTAAAGAGCTGCTTAATAAAAGCTGTGATATAGAAAAATGTTCAGCCAGGTTCTAACATTGGGAAACATGCTTAGAGACAGGTCCAAGGCTGAGAGGGTGAGTGTCTGGAGAGCAAGCATGTATATATATACACATGTATGTGTCAGCTCCACCTGCTATTCAACCCCTTTCACTCAGCTCCAATTCTGTTTATATGAAGACATCAAGTCTCTCCTCTTCTAATTCTCAAAATTGTGTTCTCCCATAAAGATTTATCATCAGGCTGCTAGCACCTTCTAGCCCTTGTAGTTCAGGGCCAATCCAGAGCTTATAGAGCTCTTATCATAGGAGTGACTAATAGAAACAGGCAGGGCTGCCCTTTGGTGCCATGGACCAGCGGCAGCTTATGAAAAATGCAACACCTCAACCAACTTCCAGGCCTCTCGAATCAGAATCTGTATTTAAAGAAACTCCCCAGCTGATAAGATGCACATTAAAATTTAAGAAGCACAGATCTAGGGTCTCCTGAAAGGCTCACGAATTCCTCTGTATATCTTCCAAGGCAAGCTAGAAAATGCAGCTTTGACATGGCCAGCAAGCCACGTTAAAGACTTGATATGCCAGCAAGCCATGTTAAAGACTTGGGACTCTATTCTAACACTAGTGGGAAGGCATTGGAGGCTGGGCAGTTTTTAAATCTTTATAGGTCCTATATACTCTTACTTTTGGAGTCTTCACCACTTCAACATAAAAAGCACATTAAAATATATTAGCATCCCATTTAATACATATACATATATATTCCTGCAAAAAATCAACAATTTTGAATTTTTAGATGACTAAATCATTCCTTTTCTCCTTCTAATTATATTTATAATGTTATATATATATATATGTATTTGTATATATATGTGTGTGTGTGTATGTGTGTATGCATACACATATAATTGAGCCACTAGCTGGCATATTGCCATGCTTTGTAGATATTTAATGAAACATTTTCAGAATTCAATTTTTTAAGTTTCTTTTTGTAGTATGGGGGTAAGTTTCCCCCGCCGCCCTCTAGGTCTCATATAATTCTGCAGATCCTGATACTCTTGTGACCCTAAGCACTGTGGTTTTATGTCTTTTAGATTAATGAACTTCGGTCAGGGAATGACAAAGTCTAATTTGTGTTCTTAAAAAAGATCACTTTGATAGCAATGCAGAGAATGGGCTGGAGGGCTGGAGTGGAAGGCAAGGCAAGGGAGGCTATGAGGAGATGGCGAGGAGACTCACAGCAGCAGGCAAGAGATGATGCTGATAGGGCTGAGGGAGAAAATTGGATGCTTCTGAAAAATGTGCATGTGGCAGAATTGTCAGGACTTTGTGATGAATTTTCTGTAAAGAGTGAGACATTGTTAGAAGACAATGATGACTCCTGCAGTCGTTAGATTCAGGTGTCAACTTGGCCAGGTGAATGTGCCTAGTTCTATTGTTGTGGACATGAGCCAATGGAACCCAGAGGGGGAAAGGGTGTGACTGCCACCCTCAAAAGCTGAAGAGTAGGTGACTTTCAGACTTTGAAATCAAATGGAGTTTGCTCTGCAGGTTTTCAGGACTGTTTGGGTCTTGTAACTCCTGTGTTCCTTCCAATTTCTCCTTAGGGGAAATGAAAACA